>JAWNOM010000087.1:0-10227 GCA_035045965.1 Drosophila aldrichi
CAAGTGAGAATGTTGCAGTCGGGCGTTACCGACTGCGGGATACTCATTCACATCCCATTAGCAATTCAGTAGCCAAGTTTAGCTCTAGTACTGCAGAAAATGCAGTTTTTCTCGATTTGCCACGCCCCTAGTGGGCGTAGACATCTCATTTTTGGCCAGATCGTAGAACGAGCTAACAATAGTCTAACTGTAAAGTTTGGATGCTTACGCTCCAAAAATGTGAAAATTACAGGGTATTTTTCGATATGCCACGCCCCCAAAGAGGCGTAAAAACTATTTTTGGGGAGTCGATAGAGGAGGTAACCAGTAACACAACTATCCAAATTTGAAGCTTCTAGCTCTTATACTTTAGGAGATATAAACTTTTGCGGTTTGCCACGCCCCCTTTGGGCGGAGATATATCCACCATAGCTTGTTGGACTTGGGTAGTCAACCCGCGTATATATACCAAATTTCAGGTCTCTAGCATCCATAATGCATAAAATATAGCCAAATCGGGAAAATCACTATATCTTCAGGTCCGATTTGCCACGACCCTAGTGGGCGTAGACATATAAATTTTTCATCAGGCTTTATAAAATCATAACATTAGCTCACCTGCAAAATTTCAACGTTCTAGCTTTAAAACTCTAGGAGATACAGTTTTATCCGATTTGCCACGCCCCCAATGGGCGGAGATATATCCGCCATAGCTTGTTGAACTTGGGTGGTCAACACGGACCTACATACAAAATTTCAGTTTTCTAGCTCTTCAACTAACATGATTTCTGGAATATCGGAAAATGCATTTTCCGATTTGCCACGCCCCTAGTGGGCGGATCGGGAAAATTTTAACACTTTATAAATGGGAGCTATACACAAGTATGTGTTCCAAATTTCAAGTCTCTAGCTTCAATAGCGGCGAAAAAAGTTGCGTTCATACGGACAGACGGACAGACGGACAGACGGACGGACAAGACGGACATTGCACAAAACCAATATACTCAATTCACTTTCGTGAATGAGTATAAAAATATACATTACTTGCTAGCAAGAGTAGCAACACCGACATATTCACCCAAGTGAACAAGATCGCTAGAGGTTAGTACTCTTGTACTTCGACCCCTACTAGCGACGCTATAACAAAACAAGTGAGAATGTTGCAGTCGGGCGTTACCGACTGCGGGATACTCATTCACATCCCATCAGCAATTTAGTAGCCAAGTTTAGCTCTAGTACTGCAGAAAATGCAGTTTTTCTCGATTTGCCACGCCCCTAGTGGGCGTAGACATCTCATTTTTGGCCAGATCGTAGAACGAGCTAACAATAGTCTAACTGTAAAGTTTGGATGCTTACGCTCCAAAAATGTGAAAATTACAGGGTATTTTTCGATATGCCACGCCCCCAAAGAGGCGTAAAAATTATTTTTGGGGAGTCGATAGAGGAGGTAACCAGTAACACAACTATCTAAATTTGAAGCTTCTAGCTCTTATACTTTAGGAGATATAAACTTTTGCGGTTTGCCACGCCCCCTTTGGGCGGAGATATATCCACTATAGCTTGTTGGACTTGGGTGGTCAACCCGCGTATATATACCAAATTTCAGGTCTCTAGCATCAATAATGTCTAAAATATAGCAAAATCGGGAAAATCACTATATCTTCAGGTCCGATTTGCCACGCCCTTAGTAGGCGTAGACATATAAATTTTTCATCAACCTTCATAGATTCATAACACTAGCTCACGTGCAAAATTTCAACGTTCTAGCTTTAAAACTCTAGGAGATACAGTTTTATCCGATTTGCCACGCCCCCAATGGGCGGAGATATATCCGCCATAGCTTGTTGAACTTGGGTGGTCGACGCGAACCTACATACCAAATTTCAGCTTTCTAGCTCTTCAACTAACATGATTTCTGGAATATCGGAAAATGCATTTTCCGATTTGCCACGCCCCTAGTGGGCGGATCAGGAAAATTTTAACACTTTATAAATGGGAGCTATACACAAGTATGTGTTCCAAATTTCAAGTCTCTAGCTTCAATAGCGGCGAAAAAAGTTGCGTTCATACGGACAGACGGACAGACGGACAGACGGACGGACAAGACGGACATTGCACAAAACCAATATACTCAATTCACTTTCGTGAATGAGTATAAAAAGCGCCAACCAACTCACACAAATTTGTTCGCGTTGGACTGCCGGTTCTTCCCTTCTGTGTGAAGAGTATTCCGACTCTTCAAACCGTTTGCCAAGCTCGTAAAAAATATTTGCGTTTTCGTTATTATTTGTGGGAAGGGTATGAAAGCGTGGTGCGCATAAAGAAAATGTTTTCGCGACGAGCTTGCACACACACACTACAGTCGCTTGCTCATACATGTAGTATTTATGTATATGCTCTGGCTGCAGCAATTATAGCAATTTTAAAGCCAAGTATTTGCATTTATTCGATTTTAAGGAGTTTTCACATACACATACATTTTATTATGTGTACGCATGGGTGGCGATGCTCACAATTATGGGATATCAGTTGTAGAAGCGAACAAATTTCAATTTTTGTGGGCTGCTGCTTGTGCTCACATGCACACATACATATATACATTTGAGAGAGTAAAAAGCAGAGAGAGAGCAAGAAAATAAATTGAGCATAGAGAGTTCTTTTGTTCAGGTCCCCGACCAGCTCCCGCCACGCGGGGTAGGAAGTGGAAGGGAGCACTGCCCTTCCGTCCCTAACCCTACTCCAGGAGTCGTGGCGCGAGCGGAGGCCGGGGAGCTAGATGACCTGTGGACGAGAAGAAGCAACAGATGTGAGGACGTGGGGCCGAAGCCAACTCCGCCACGCCCGTTAGAGAAGGACACAGACGAGAATCGCCGCTGCTATTTCACACGATTGGAGTTTCGCTACACTCCCGGAGCCGTGGAGAATAGGCGTCGACTGGCAGAGCCAATCTCTCGGTCGGAGCGGGCGAGTGGACGACCTTAGGTGGACCGCCGAGATCGGCATGCTAGACCCCACGCATGCCCGTATGCCGCTGGGGCCCCAAGCTATAGTGAGACCACTCGGCGAAGGAGACGGGCGAGTTTCGCTGAATCGCAACCCAAGTGGCGGAAGCTGGATGATTCCCGCATGGGTGGATCAGACCACAAGAGAGAGCTCGATGACGTCCTCGAAGGATGGCCGTCGGATAGGTCGTCCTGGTCCAGCGTCGAGGATGGCGCGGAGCGAGAGGCGCTCCCTTCCGTCCCACGGAATTGGACAGTGCGTCCGGCTGGCACTATCTTTATAAAAGAGGCGGTCGAATTGATAAAGAGAGAAGCTGGCGCCTGCAGCCGGCGGCATCACTGCACACGGTTCAAGGTGTCATCGGCGGACATCACGTATAATGACACAGTGGCGGCCACAGGAGCCGTGGTCGTCTCCTTATTAAGTAAGGGGGTGTAAGGCGGCTCGCCGATCACCGCCATCACATTAATCGATTTCTTTAGTTGATAATCGATAAGTAGATAGTGAAAATTAATTAGATTCTTTAGTTTTATAGTCGATAAGTAAACAATGAATATTGTAAGGTACCACTCTATGGCCGGGGCAGCGTCAGTCTGACCAGGGTGGTTGATCACAAGAAATGTGTGTTTTGCCGGGACTAGAGTGTGGAGAGGGGAGGGGGGAAATACGGGAAACACTAGTTGACGACATCCGGGGCTTGTCCACTCGGCGAACGGGCGCGGCCGCGTTCTCTATAGGCAACTCTTTCTACAGTCGGGCGTTGCCGCGACAGGTTATGAGAAAAATAATACGCCGAGCTTCACTTTAATTTCTTTTCAATTTATTTCAAACATTTCGCTTAAATTCTAATAAGCTACTTGCGCTCACCCGCTATTCTTCGCTGCTCGAAAACTAATAATTCATTTCGCTCTCAGTCGGCCGCCTCCAAGTCTCCGCCGCGATCCGTCTCGGCGTCGGCAATGCAACTCACCACGGCGTCGGCCCTTCAAACTTTCACCGCGAAGGACAGAGTTGCATTGCTGATCGCCGCGACTTGCGCGCGTCCCTTGACCCATTTAAAAATAACAAAAATGATGTGAGGCGGTTCTGTGAGCCGCCATACACCCCCCCCCCCCCTCTTACTTACTAGAGTGAGGCTCACGCTCCCCGAGGGTGTGACCGTGGCGCCCTCGATGCGAACACGGAAATGCACCCTTCTGCGCGGTAGCTACCACATCCCTAGCCCGCACAGTACCGCTCGGATGGTCTGTTCATCCACTGAGGCCCCCGGTGGCCGGGTGGGATGACCGGCGCTGGGTCGAATGGAGGGGGCTCTCCCTCATAAGGATCTCGAATAAATTCGGCTCCCAGCCGTCCAAGATATCGGCCATATCGGCCAGCAGTTTGGCCTCATCCTCCTCCGGTTCTAGCGCGGCGCTCGGTTCGTCTAGCGGTTCGTACGCGCCCTGTTCTAGGCCATCGGCTCGCCGTCCTCCCTCAGAAGGACCCTGATCCGGCACAGAAAACGTCGTTTGTCTTCCTTCTCCCGATTGCCGCAGCCTTTCCGCCACGTTCGCCAAATCGACTCTCGGGATCTTTTTGACCGGGCTCTTCGACGGACTTCGCCGACGACGGCGTCAGAGAGGGGTGCTCGATCCGCTTTCCTCATCGCTCATCCTCGACTCTGGATGTACGGTTCGGCGCCTTCCTCCTCTCGCCTTTCCGCGTCCACAATGATGGGGATCGTCGCCCTTCGTCCCACGCCGCGGTCTCCGGGTCGAGGGGTGCGGCGAAAGGACTGCGCTCCCGGCCGCCACCCTGTCCCCGCGACGGGGATTGGTCCCCGGATGACTCCGCTCCCCACTGTCTCTTCTCTTCCTCCGGTGACTGCCGTCGGCATCTCCTATTCCTCGTCTTCGCTCTGGGGCGGCACATTCCTCCGGCCCTGATATCGCTGGCGGTGGCGGGAGGGATTGTGGCTCCTCCACGTATGGCGGCGCCCCTCGCGACTGGGGTATCTCCACGTAGATGGTGGTGAACTCCACCTTCATCAACATAACACACCCATCGAGCCTCTCGGCGATGTTGATCGAGGATCGATGGACTGTGTGTTTGAATTTGGGTGGGGGTCGCTCCTCACGGGACCTGTAATATTCCCTGTCCGTCCTCGGATCGCCTCGCCTTTGGTACTCTGTACCCGTGAATGACTCGGTGTCAGCGTCGCTAACATCTTCGACGCGGGCCGCCTCTTCTTCCTCCCCTCCCTTGCATCTAATGACAATTCAACCTCAACGTCTGGATCTAAGGGTTCTTGCTCTACAGATGAATTTGTGGCACACTGCTCGTGAAATACTGATAGGTTAGATCCACTATCCTTTATTATATTCGCTAACATTAGATCTTCATCTGGAATACAATTTCCAGAAATAGAAGCCGATGTTAAAATTTTCATTGAGAGCATTTTAGACATAATAGTATTAAATTCAAAAACGGTTGGGTTTGTATTCGTTGCTCCCTGACTTCTAATTAAATAAAATAAATTTTCTAAAGGGTCTTGGTTTAATTTGGATGTGACAATAAAGAAATTATCACTGCTTTCATTCCAAATACTTTCCGCTAAAGCAATTACAGATGAGATTGTAATAATCATCCCATCAATGCTATATACTTTTTGTGGATACTTCAGGCTATGTAAACAATCTCTCATTTCCTGAAGATATTCATGGACATTATTGTTTTTCCTAAGTGCGCATCTATAAGGATTACTATCAAAGTAGTACGTGACTGTTTAAACAATCGAAAAGGTTATTAATTTTTTCATTAAAAATAGCTGTTGCAAGAGCACCGTCTTTACAATCAGCAAACCCGCCTGAATCTACAACTGTGCGTATCGCAGCAGCTACACTGTGACTAAAAACTTGGGTGGCAAATTTGACCTTCATTTTCTCAAAACAATTTGGACTGACATGTTTTGGAGTCAATTTCGGACAAAGGCGCGTTAAATTTTTAGTTTCAATTTCCATATAATCGTCTAATTATATTCCATTAAACTGTGCCCCTGAGGTGCGGAAATATTATGTCTTAAAAGAATATTTCTTAGCGATTTAACAAGATGCGGTGCATCGAATATCGCAAATATTTCTTTTCTCATTAATAGAAAAACTAGGGCTGTTGAAGCCTATGCCCCATCTATCAAAAACGGCCCTATTATTGGAACCCTGATCACAAACAATGGCTTTGACCTTAAGCCCCAATGCTTGTGACAGTCCAATGTTTGCCTCAACTTTAGACTTAAGGTCAGAGTGTTTTATGCCATTAGCTGAAACAGTATAGCTTAAAACATACTTCCAATTTTCAAAGAGACGCCTAATAAGGAAAACACAAACCTGCTGACCTAAAGACCTACTTCTCTTCTCGCCATCATTTTCAAACCCTTGTATCTCGTCAAGAGATGAATTATAATGCAGACCTTTCTTAATTTTGACTTCATCAAAAACTAAAACTGCGTGTTTTCCTTTATCACTCATTTTTCAACTATGCCCTGCAGATTCTCTAATAGCTCTGGATTAAATCCAGGTGCTAAGTTCTTAAATAGTGCCCATCGATGTAATGATTTCTTAGATGGGAGTCTTAAATGAAGAACGTCCCTAAGATAATCATACGCTCTGGCAGAGTAAAAATTAATATTTTGCGAGAGAACCCTTTCAGCGCTATTATATGAATGATTATTTTTTAAAAGCATTTTGCATAACACTTTCGACTGTTCGGAAACATGGGACAAATTATTAATTGTCGTGAAGACATTAGCAGGCTTCTTGATATTCCTAACTCTAAATGAAACCCGTCTGTATTTAGAAGCCCGCTTAAAAGCAATAAACCTTTTTTTCAACTTAATATACCTTTCCTGTACTTTTTTCAGATTTACTCCAATATCAAAACTTTGTTTCCTATTTAAACAAAATGAACTCCTATTAGTGGCTAAATCGTGCCATAATTCATTTCTTAAATTGTTGTCGAAGCTCAAGAAATTCTCTACGTTTTCTTCCTCGTCACATTCGTCAGTTATATTTTCATTCTGTTGTTCAACTTCTTCACTGTCAATTAAATCAATCTCATCATTGAGAGCTGCACTATTTAAAAAGAAGTTTGGGTCACCCAAATGTAAGGTTGGGACTGCGTTAGCTTTTAATTTACGCTTACCAATATATTTCCGTTCGAAATGTCTATTACATATTTTTCCTCTTTTCTGGTTGAAATTATTGGCTAAATTGCATGCTTTAATCCATTTATTAAAAAGAATTTCATTTGATGGAAATGTAAATAATTTGACTGGGAAATTAACGGAACTTTTCCTATAGCTCGCACCACACGTTTGTATTATACATTTTGCACTGCCTCTTCGTAAATCTTTTGCACCCACATTTTATACAGCAACACTGGAAGTCATTGTAGCACTTGTTTCAGCCATAGTGTTAAAAAAAAACTTTTATAAATTTTGGCTCGTTTCGCAACAATATAATAAACACTGAAGATAGCACCGATTGTTTCGGAAGTTGAGTGTCAACTAAAGTGACAACTGCACTTCCCACTACTTTTTATAGGTATTTGGAAATCTTACGACCATCTAACGGATGCCTCTTTTTAAAAAGGGTCCATTTGGGCTGTATACGTATGCAATTTTAGTAAAAAGGGTCAATTTGACCTGTTTACGTATTCATCTTTTTAAAAATTGGTAATATTTACCTGCATATGTATGCACAAGTGCAAGTGTTAAAAAAAAAAAAAAAACAAGTAAGAAGGCTCTAGTCGAGACTGCTCGACTAGGGGATACCCTGAACCCTCCAAACTGATATTCTAATCATTCTGCACTTCTTTTATGCACACATACATACTCATGCATACACACACACGCATAAGACCGCGCTCTGCTAACTGCGCAGTAAGCAGCGACTGCGCTTGGGCTGCGCTGCAGTGTGGGCAATATTATGAGAATTTATTTGTTGAATAATTTCTTTTGTAGACGTATGATCTTAATGAAACTTTCAGAATATAATCATAACGTGTAAATGTGTGTACATTCTAAAGCACAAGTCTCTAGTACTTGATACGCGTTTTTTACGAATTGGGGGCGAAGGGGGCGTGGTATCCAAAATCTGTAAATGACAAAATCTGTGTATCCATCTAACGCGTATACACAGTAAATCTGAAGTCTCTATGTATAAAAGTGTTAAAATAAGAATGAAAAAACAATATATATTTATCGAATATCCGCGATAAAAAAGATATCGAATGAGTTATCGAAAAAATATGATAAACTTGTACTGCGTATGGTATACACGAGTCTACATAAAAAATTTCAGCTCTCTAGCTCTTATAACTTCTGAGATCTAGGCGTTCATACGGACGGACGGACGGACGGACAGACGGACAGGGCTATATCAACTCAGCTCGTCACCCTGATCAAGAATATATATACTTTATGGGGTCTGCCACGCCTCCTTCTGCCTGTTACATACTTTTCACAAAACCATTATACCCTGATTTCCCATTTTCAATGGGTTCAGGGTATAAAAAAAAAAAAAACACATCCCATTTCGCCCACTGGGTTTGATCAGGTACTATATTTAAAACAAAAAAAATCATTCTGATAGGCAAGCCCAAGATCATTGAAATAAAATCAGGTACTTAAATATAAGGGCGCCTTTGCAATTCGTACCCAAAATCGTTCACATCATTCTAAGTTGTGGTAGGCACACACCAATGTTCATCTGCCATTCATACAAACAAAGCATACACACACGCACCTACACAAAGACAGGCACACAGGCATACAATTGCTTCGACAAGTGATATCCAGTATTGCCAGATTAGCTATTTAATAGCATTTCTAGCTATTTTAAACTCCTAAATGCTATGAAAATTTTGAAAATGCTATTAGCTATAAATCTAGCTATTTTACAACAGAATATTTTGAATTTGATTTTAGTATTTAAAGCAAAAATAATTGTTCGATTAAGTCCCAAATTGTAATTGGAATCTGTGCTATACTACCTCCACTACTTTATCGTATACTTACTTACATATATAATCAACTAATGGTGTATTTACACCGTCACTAAATGCGCTCTTCTCGGTATTAGTTGTGTGAAAGAGTGTATTAAGATATGGAGAAAAAATATTACCAAAAATTTTGTAATTCGGTGACAAAAATCAGAGAATTTTTAATATTGTATAAAAGAAGACGAGTCGAACAACACGCGGGTATATTGCATATACTGCAAATGCACTGTTTTCGCCAAATTACATGCCATTAAAGTGCATAAAAGAATTCAGCTAATTTGTAAGCTATTTTTAAATCTATTTAGCTATTTTCAGCCATTTTTAAAAAGCGATTTTGCTATTTTTATGTCTCAAAACCTGGCAACACTGGTGATATCCCATAATTGTGAGCATCGCTTCCCATGCGTACACACAATCAAACATATGTATATATGTATGTAGGTGCAGTTCACAAGATCTATCAAATGCTGATTCGGTACTTTAAAATTGCTACAGGCAGCTAGAGCTTCAAACACACGCATACAAATGCTCACACATGTAGCAAGGGATTGTAGTGTGTATGTGTGTGTGTGCACGGTCGTCGCGAAAACATTTTCAATATGCGCACCAACGCTTTCTTATACAATTTTCCCAAAAATTATCATGAAAAAGTTGACATTTTGCATGAGCATGGCAAACGGCTGAAGAAGTTCGGTATACTCTTCACACAGAAGGGAAGACATGGGTTCTTGCTGCGAAGAAATTTCAATTTTTGTGAGCTGCTGCTTGTGCTCACATGCATACACACATATACATTTTTGAGAGAGCAGAGAGCATTGAGAGAGAGAGAAAAAGAAGAAAAATTGAGCGTAGAGGGTTCTTTTCGTTCAATGGTCGACCATCTCGGCCGAGCGCATGAAGATAAATGATTTTGTGTTCCCATATTTTCGTAGCTTGACCCTAAAAGTGAAGAGCCGAGCAAATATGAAGTGGTCTGGGAACTAATGCTTCAGAAACAGTGTGCAAAACGCTTTACACTACGTGTCCGGTCTATGTGTTTTCTGGTTAGTGATTTAGCCAAAAATAAATTGGCTTTAAATTGACTATAACTTAACATAATGTTTAAATTTGCTCGTTATTGTTCGCATTAAGTTGCTTAAGTTGTTTGAATAAAGAAATGAAATGTTTGAAGGACGAGTGAAAGCTATTCTATTTTTCGTGAAGTAA
>JAWNOM010000088.1:0-15725 GCA_035045965.1 Drosophila aldrichi
TTAAATAATAAATAAATATGGAAATGCATTGAGTCTGTGTGTCTGTCGTTTAATCAGAGTTAATTATAGAGCTCTTAAGATTATTTTATATACATTTTTCCTCCATACTTATTTTAAACTCTAACGAATCAATTTCCATTTTTTTTTAAATATAAATATAAAACACTTTTGTATACAGTAAATTGATAAAAAAAAGTGTAACACATAAAATAATAAAATGGTAGAGCTCTACCTGAATGATTAATAGTTACAAGTAATAACACATTTAAATTGACTTTGAGTGTAAGTTCATTGCGGGAAGATCACTCTCACTGAGCTCGATTTTTCATATTGTTTTAGGTGAGCATACCAAGGAATAATTGCATTTCTAAATTGAAACTTGAGGTGATCAAGTTTTGTTATACTTGTGCTTACCTATTTAAAAAGTTTCTTTTTTTAATTAACTAATGTAAATATTTTACGTAAAATATTAAAAATAAATTGCCTGAAGGCCGTTGTCCCTCTGACTTAAAAAAGTTGTTATTCAGAATTAATTCTTTGTAAAAATTAATAAAAAAATAATTCTAAATAAAAATTTATGATCAATTTATTTAATTAAAAGTTTACTTCTAATCGCCCATTAAATTTAAAAATAAAAAATAAATAATTTACATATTATGAATTATTTTTTAATTCTTTGCTAACTAATTTATTTTCTCTTTCTATCTATTTCCAGGTGAGTGTGCCCAAAAGGCTTTTTCATGTTATACAATCTGAGCAATAAGAAAAATCTAAGTGAGTATACATATATGTATATAGTATAAATATGCTGTATTAATATATAAATTTGAGATAATACAGTGAGATAATTCTTAATAAATTTCTTATGATACTCACATTGCAAGACTTGTGAGCTTTGAATATGTTTTACAAGGCCGAAATAAAAATCCGAAATTCTATAATACTTTGACAAATATGTGTGTGAAATTTGAAGACTCTAGTTTGAAAATTCATATTTTCTTTATCATAGTGCAAGGGTAATGAAAGCATTTGAAATTGGGAAATTAAAATCCTAAGCTTAGCAAGTTTTCAAATGTTTTATGTTATCATATAAATATTTTATATATTTTAAATAAAATATAAAATATATATTTAAAATTAATATGAAAATATTTAAAGCTGAAAATCAAATTATATATCGGTAGCTGCATTGTAAGCGAAATCCTTTCAATCTATGGAATATGAAAAACTCTTAGTTAATGAAACTCTGGCAGCTGCTAGCTATATATGCATATATGCATATGCTCTGCTGTTCACAGATTCTGTGTGGGTGAAGGAGTTCAGGATATCTCTCCACCCACAATTCGTTCCATTTTGTGGATATTTCTCGCATCGGTTTGCGAGGCTCTTGGTCAGGGTCATTCCGTTTCCATACGATTCCGTCCGGTTTGTGCTTCCTGTTCAGTTTCCCTTTTTTGCTGCGCCCTTTTCTGTTTCTTCTGTTTCTGTTATTTTTTTGTCCTTTTTATTTTTAATTTGTTAAATTGTGTCTGGTTGCAGCGAAATGCAGAAGATGGCGAAAATACAACAAATATTCGCATAGAGTCGAAGTGCAGCTCGCAGAGCCAAGACAATGACAGCGTGCGAGCGAGATGGAGCGTGTAGTAAGAGAGTGAGAGAGAGAGCGTGATAAACAGTGATTTCAGCTTCAATCAAAATCACATTCACAGTCACACAGTCAGAGTTGCAGTCACATTCACAGTGACTGTGAATCGTTTCTCATTTGCGAAATTAAATTTTGCATACGGTAATGCAGCTTTTGTGCTGACTGTACCTCACACACATGGGCAGACACTTGTGTGATAGCCTTGTAGGCTGACTGCCTTCAGGTGTTATAAATTAAACAACTTCGTCTTCCTCTTCGTCTACGTGTTGGGCGCACAGAAAAATGCGAGCATAAAAATCTTATGCGCCGTGTTTTTGTCTCTCCGCACATCATTGTCCATAACAATGAGGCGCTGTCGACCGTCGACCGTCGACGACTGCTCGTAAAGCTTTATGACCCACAACAAAGCCACGCACACGCACACACTCACATACACTCATATGCTCATATATAAATAGAGACAGAGCGTGAGTGAGCTCTACTCGAAGTACAACGCATTTGGAATTCATGATTCGCTGCGCTGTGCGCCTCAGTAACAGGTGCGAGCTTTAAATGAAATTATTGGTTTATTTATGAAACGAAATGGTCAACAAATTGTGATTGCAGATTGCAGTGTCGTAGGCAGCGGAATGTGAACGTGAAATGGCCATTAAATGAGACGAGATGATATCGCGCATACGCCCCATATGCCAGGACAATTCATTCAGACACCAAAAACCGATAGAAATCTCAATTGTAGCTAAGCGAGCCTGTTGCCTAATATTTTGATATTAAATAATGAGTCAATAAGTTAATTGCAATTAGCTATAGAAAATAGCTAATCTACTTTCTGCTGTTGCTGTCAGACTTGCACTGATCTGATCTAAAGGCTTTAACTATGATTTTACTTAATATCTTTTTTTCTAGTATTTGTAACTATCTGTTAATTTATATCCCAAATTTCTTGAACTTTTCCCATCTGATAGTGGAATCTCAAAGTTAAGTGAGTCACTCGAGATTGTTTGCTAAATATAAATGTGAAAACTAGATTAACTAGTATTACAGTGTATAATTCCTTTAATTTTCTGATCTATAGTAATACTAAATCTAATCACAGTTAGCATATACATCTTTTGTATATCGAATTTTCAGAACTTTCTGATCTGTTATCTGAATACCCATTCAATATTTCTCCATAAGATATATCATATAAAATAAAGTATTAATTACTCGTTAGAATGCCAGTTTCCCTCAATTTCAGTAAATTTACTTGAAAATTCTCAGGACTTGCTCTGACTAAAACATAGTAGAGCCCTCACATATCTTTTCAATTTTCTGTCCAAGGTAGTTCGCAGTTTCCGCACTTAATTTTAACGTCAGCAATTGTCAGTGGTATTCCCTCAAGTGGTTTGTATACGATATTTGTTATCGAATCCTTTCAACTTTGCTCAACTTTGAGCACGATTTGTTCGTGGGTCGAGTCAAGTTTTTTTTTTTTTTTTTTGTGTCTGGGGCGAGAAACTTCTGGCTTGTCACTCATTAATTTGACCGCAACAGAACTTAAGATGCTGATGCCATTTACCAACACTGGCGAGAACCGCAAACGGCGCGCTGAAAGTATCGAGTACAAAAACAACAACAGCGACAATCGCTCCACTAAGTTGGTTACAAAAAAACAAAGGGGGTGTGGGTAAAAAGGGAGAAAAGTTTTGCAACAAATGTCCAAAAGCCACTTAACGGCGAATTAGAGCGAAAGCATTCACAGTAACAGCAACGACAACAACAACTACAACAACTACAACAACAACTGAAAAGTACAGTTTACGCTTAAAGCGAGCACAAAAGTTTTCAAGCGTTGCGACTCGCTTGCATAGCATCAATTAGAAGGACACGCCCCCTTCTGCCGCCTGTCAGGGCCACACAGACCACTTGAACGCAATTAAGAATTGCAAATAACATGCAACAGCAACTAAATACCTAACACAATACCCTGTAATTAAAGAGTGCAGCATGAGTCGTAAGAGTGGAAATTACCTGACCAGGTATCAGGGACATTCCAGTGATTCTACGATGCTCCTTATTGTAGTAATGGAAAAATGGAAGATATCTTTAAAAAAAATTAATAAAATCAACAGAGTATTTTAATCAGAATCAGCTGGGTTTATTTATTTTATTTAATTTAATTTTTAATGTTTTTTAATTCAAATTTTATTTTTAACATATTTTTTTAGTTTTATTATACTGTTTTTGTTTTCAAATAATTTTTATTATTTTTATACATTTATTAATTAATTAATTAATTTATTTATTTTTTGTTTATTTATTATTTCTGCTTATTAACTATGACTATATTTTTTTTTGCCTAAAACCTTAACTCTTTAATGGAGCATTATGCCAGTACTTTCTTAACAATAATTTACTTAAAACAAATTTTTAAAGCATATAGGTGTTAAGGTTTGGTTGGTTCCTCAAGAAGAGATGAAGTCGTTTGAGTCTTCGCTTGTTATTGCTGATAGTCAGCTTATCTGCGATATGATTTGGGTCCGCATATCTAGAACTGTTTGTCCCAATCAGCTCTGCAGTTTAATTTCCTATGCAGGACGGTAATTCTGAGGAGCCATCCAGCTTGAGTCCATCTTCCTAACGATTTATTTTGTAGAATTTGAATTTTATTAATTGATGTGCGTACTGCAGATCTCTATAAAGGCATTACATATAGGAAAGTTCACAGAGTTTATTGGAATAAGCAAAGGGCTTTAGTATTTGGAGGTTGCGTGAGATATCTAAAATACTCTATGGGATATGCTAAGTCGTCTGCCTGTTATATACATTTTCCTGTTTTTAACAGCTTCAGATATACAAGACCAAAACTATTTGGGAATTTCATAGAACTAAGTTGAGCGAGTTCTCTTTTTATTTACTCTTACTCTTGAAATATTATTCAACACTTTTCTCTACATTTGATGCCAAATTGTATTTATTTTGTTTACTGTTTTAGCTTCTGTGTCTCAGCTCTGATTTACACCCACTCACCTGGCACCTGACAACTGTCTATGTCTGTGTATGTGTGTTCACATACATGTATATATGTATGTATCTGTTGCTATGCACGTGACTCCGTCTCGGCTCAGCTTGAGCTCGGCAACTTCCTCTCCTCTCCCTCTCTCTCTCTCTCCCTATCTCCGTCATTGGATTTGTCATGTTGTGTTTGGCGCAATATTTCCTGAAATATGCATGTGAAGCACAACAGCTATATGCAAATTTCGCCCTCTCCCTGATGTTATATTCATAAGTAAACGCTTTAGTGCTGCGCTGCTATTTGTTTGAATCGTGCACTTCATATCAAATATATAGCATTTGAGATTCCCTATTCACTTTCATTGCAAAGTATTATATGGGATGTATTTTTGAGAGAGAGTTATGGAATTCTGTCTTCTTGCTGAATATTTGGTGTTTGAAATGTTTTTTATTTGACAAAATCTTAGTTATCTTATGGAAAATATTTAATATATTCTCTTTTGTCTTATTTGAGTCTGTGAACTAAGGCTTATTATATGAGGTAAATACCGTCAGAATGTTGACTTTGGAGTTGTACTACTTAGGTTTGAGCTACAGCACCCCTACTGATATATTCTCTATATACAAACTCTTTGTATGTGAAATATTTGAAGTGTAGTGATTTAGGTAGAACTCATTTTCACACTGGAGATCGATTCCTTATAAATATACTATTCAAAGGAATGTTGCTCTTACACATTAAATAAAATAATTAGTTTTTCCTTTCTTGATAACATATCTCTATATCCATGGTCTCACATATCAGGAATTATCACCCTGTACTCTTCTGTAGATCATATGTTAACTATAATTTTATATATTTCTTGCAAAGTCATCAATTGATAAAGTTGCAAGTATGTTTTGAGCAGAGAGAATTCTACATATATGTGGAACCGAACTAGTTCATAACAGAACAGAGCTACGTAATAGCTAAAAGAGCAAAAATAAACGAGAATTTTGGAATTGAAGCAAAATTATATTTTTTTACTTTACTCTATTTTAAGTTCAGCTGAACATAGGTGTACGTTAAATCAATGTTCAGCTGAACTAGTTCGCAAGCATATATAGTAAAATTCAAAGAGCAAAAATAAACGAGAATCTTGGAATTGAAGCAAAATTATATTTTTCTTAATTAGCTCACTTCTCACTCTTTAATTTTAGTCATAACCTACATTTATGTTTAGCTGAACTAGTTCGCTAGCAGCATATTATGTGAATCCATATATAATCATAAATATATCTGTTTTTTATTCATAAAGAATCCTCTAGTTATCTTAGCGCACGCTCAATATTTATTTCGTCCATTATGTACAGTTGTGTTCAGCTGAACTAGTTCGTTAGTGGTTGCCTTTCATTTGGTTCACTTCAATTTTGCGCTCTTTTTCAGCTGGCTAACAAAGTGTAACGCATATTTTTTGTTTTCGCCCAGCGATGCTGAAATTAATCTTTTTGGCCAGGCCAAGAGGCAGTGGCAGAGCAGGAGGCAGAGGCAGCGCAGCTAGCGAAATTTACATGCCAAATGAGAATCGTTGGCAGCTGCTGTCCATTGTTGTTGTTGTGGCCTGATCACATCATTTAATTTGCCAGCTTTTGTTGTCGCTGGCAAATGGCTTTTGTGTCCTTTTGGTCCAGCGTAAGCCTGGTCCGCAGTCCGTCAAAAGACGCGCCAACTTTTGCCTTATTAGCAACAAATTGTGTTTGTTTGCAGTAGACATTCATTCGTTCTGCATTAATTTTGTAATGAAAGGCCAGGTAAGACACAGCCAGCAATTGGGTATGTAAATATGACGCTCACGTGATTAAAAATTTGCTGGGGAATACTGGGGCTGGGTTGGGCATAAAAGTTGGCCTGCGGGCTCATTAAGCCCGGCTTCAACTATCAATCATACTCGTTGCTCTGGCTACTAAGTTGGCTTTAGTGCTCGACCAGCAATTTTCCACTTCAATTAATCAACCGCAGGCCGCAAGCAATGGCAGAAGCAAAAATGCTTAGCCTACTTTTTCGACAAGCCAACACAAAGCCTCTCGCTCTCCCTCTCTCGCTGTGACAAAAAACAAAAGCCAACTCAAGTGTGTGTGTGTGTGTGTGTTCTTCAAATCGATTTCACTTAAATTTCGCAACAAATTTTATTTACTTGAGTGCAATTCCAGTCCAGATTAATCGAGCTACAACGTGAGGTTAAACGAAGGTTAAATAACTCTTTAAGCACACAGATTGTTGAGGCCCTTCAAAGGCATTTGGCTGGGATTTCAAGTACTTACAAAGGGACAGCCAGATTTGAAGAATACAAATTTCCCAAGAATGCTTAAACTTGATGAAATATTTACTGTCTAGTGTCCTGCTGGCTTTTAGACAAATTAAACTTAAATGAAATTCATTTAAAATTTATTTTTTGGGGGCTATGAAATATAATGAAGAGAGAAAGCGGTTTTAAATTTAATGTAGGGAAAATTGAAGGGGAGAGAGAGAGAGAGAGAGAGAGAAATTGGTTCTGTAGGGTAAGTTTTCTCCTAGATTAAATGTGAGTAGCTGTAAATCTTTTGGTTGCCTGGTACCTAGATGCCTAGAGGATCTATTCTCCCATAAAATAATTTATTGCATTTGACATTCTCTATGCTTAAATTGATATGTAGAATAAATCATATCCATTAGAAACTAAGAAATCTTCAAGTACCTACAAATTTAAATTTTTATTCAGTTAAAATTTTTTAAAAATGAAATAGTAAAAAAATTAATATAAAAATATATATCTATAAACAAAACAAAAATAAATAAATAAATTAATTTTAAATATTATTTACGTATGTATATATTCAGTTAAAATTAAAAAAATATATATATGTATATTTTAAAAAATATATTAAAAATATATATAAAAGAAATATATTAAAATAAAATAAATTAATTTTATATATTATGTATGTTAAAATTAAAAAAAAAAAAAAAAATATATATATATATATATAAAATTAATAAATAAATTTATTTATTTATTTTATATATTATATGTACATATGTATATATTCAGTTAAAATTAAAAAAATATAAATAAAATATAAAAAAATATATAAAAAATTAAATAAATATAAAAAATATATATAAACAAAAAAAATTTATAAAAATAAATAATTTAATTAATTAATTAATGTTATATATAATATATGTATACATATTTTATTTAATGAGTGTTTTCTTGCGTCACTTATAGAAAGCTTGGCATTTTCCCAATTAGAAAAGATATTTCTGTAATCCGAAATATGAAATTGTTGATATTGATTGAATATATTGATATGCATATGCCATAGGCAGAGGGAGGCATATTCCAATTGCAGTAGTTAAGCAATGAGAGTCGAGAGGTAATTAATGATGCATTAATTAACCGACTAGACTTTAATTAAAAGCATTTGCGCATCATTGATTAAATTGCAGCAAGCAGATGGTGTTAGGTAAATGCAGCTGTGCTTAGCTCAGAATACGCATACGCAGTGTGTGACAACATAGAGAGAGAGAGAGAGAGAGAGAGGGAAACATAACTTTGCTGACTGAAAATCAAATATGCAAAATAGTTGTATATGCCAAACGTGCCACTTGGCGCTCATTGACAGTCGGTAAGGCAGGGCAGGGCAGGGCGGGGCAGGGCTGGGCAGGTCGACAAACCGTTTTTGGGTAGCACATCCTGGCAATCCACTCTAGCTGCAGCACCGCCTCTTGCACCGGCCTCGACTGCCTCGACTCGACAAGTTTCTGATAGCAGGAAATTTGCAATTTCTGGCATTAAATTTCCGCTGAGCATTTATTTAGCAAAATCTGCATGCATTTCGCATGACACTCACTCACCTGATACGGTCGACAGCTATCGCTCGTACACCTGTAATTATCGAACGGTGTCTCGGAATTATGTGTGCTTAAGCCATCTCACCTGCCTAAGCGAACGAGTGAATCCGAGCTGCGTGTCTTGCATACGCAATAGCGAAAATGTATGCTAAGCTCTTCCTGTCTTTGTGTGTGTCGGTGTGTCGGTGTGTCTGTGTGTGTCTGTGTGTGTCTGTGTGTGTGTGTGTGTCATGTATACACAACTACTTATACAAGTCCATATTCAAATCAGAGTTTGTTGGCATTTTGTATTGCTTATGGCTTTTAAATGATTTCCCAAATTGAATTTGTTTGCAGCTTAAGTGCGGCCATTGTTCAATTAATCTCTCTCTCTCTCTCTCTCTCTCACTCTCTCTCTCTCTCTCTCACTCTCTCTCGCTTGCGTGTATCCGAATTATCAGCAAAATGGAAAATTCAATTTCCATTTGAATGCAATATAGATGGATAGACTTAGCTCCATTTCCAATATTTCGTTTATGGCTAATTGAAATCAAGTCATTTTTCAGCTTTGCATTTTAAATATTCCTTGCAAACTGAACTCTGACAGAAAGATTTGTACTCTCCGGTTGTTTGTTGTTGAAAGAGTATATTGGCTTTTGGGCAATGCTCGTCTTGCTGTCTCTGACTCCCCACAACAATTCAAAACATTTTTCTAGTATTGTAGCAGGAGATTTCGGGAAATTTTGAATATACATATATATATTTTAAGATAATTTTAGCTATCAAAATTGTTGAGTTTCCCATTAAGCCAATTGGGATGTGATAAAGCGAAAAATTATATATCTGGTATCTCAGATGTGTTATTACTTAAAGTATTACACCACAGATAAATGTAGAATATATAATAGGGTTGACAGCCCAAGGGCCACAAGATATAACGGATTATTTTTGGATTATTAACAGTTAGATGATTTAAAAATAATTTTTACACACTTCTGGAATCATTACAAGTCGAAAATCTTTCGTCACTTTCCCAGTTTATGAACGTAAGATCAAACATTATGCAGTTAGAGTGCTGAAACCTTTTAGGAATTCGCCAAAAATTATATGTTCCCAGTGAAGCAGAGTGAGGGCGTGATAAATTAAGAAAACTGTACTTTCTATATATTTACTATGAGGAATAATTTAATTCCTTGCTAAAATGCTCTATTGATCTTCACATAATTAAATATATATATACCAATTGAGGACTTAGCAAAGAGAATCAAATCTATTTCAGTCGAAGTTCTCAATACAGGGCTTCCATTTAAATGGGCTAGGATGGCATAGATTTGTGCAGACTCCTGCCTGACTTCTGGGCTTCAAAATATTCAAAAATTTCCCCACTTGTTTCATTTTCTATAATTTATTTTTATTTATATTTTATTTTTATATTTTTTTCTGATCTACCTGCAGCTAGATAACCGATACTCGCTTGCTGCTCATGTTGTTTTTGTTTCTGTTTCTGTTTTCGATTTTGAGCCTGGCCTTGAGCAAAAGGATGCAGAGTGGGTTCAATGTGGAGCAAGTTTTTGTTGCCTGATAGCCTGGGCCAAGCCGCACTTGTCGCACGTCATTTGATTTGCTACAGAATTTCTATAGACCAGCCGCAGGCAAACTTTGACAAACACTTGACGACGACGCTGACGAAGATGATGAGCAGTCGGCTGATGATGATGATGATGATGATGATGATGATAATGATGCTGATGATGTTCATCATCATCGTCGTCGCTGTGATGTGAAGAACTCGGCTCAAGTGTTTTTTGCACAATTTCTTTTCAATTCAACAAAAGTGGACCAGAGCAGGCCTGCAAAGCATTTCTAGTGCAGTTATAAACCGCTCACACACGCCCCCAGCCCCCAGCCACCCAGCCCTCAGCCATCATGCCCCATTCTTGGAGCACATTTTATGCGCCTTGCATCTCTGTGCCATGTTAAACAATTTTGTTTTTTTTTTTTTTGCGGTTTTTTGTTTTACGGATTTTCGTTGTCGCCTTTGCCGTCGTTTTGTATTTTGTATGCATAGAACTAAAAAAAACTGAGAACTGAGAACTGAGAACTAAGAACTGAGAACTTGCGGCTTTTGGCCGTCCAGGCCATAGAGCATAATATCTGGCCCAGTCCCGCCCCCTGACCGGGCAAGGATTGTCTTTCAGCCTGATTTGTTATTCATGAAAAGGCAAAAGCGAGAGCTGGGACGAGAGTGAGTGAGTGCGAGAGAGACAGCCACAAGTCTCACTCGCAGCCCATTCGAGTGGCCCAGAAAGTGGTTAAGAAAATGCCAAGGATCCTTGTGGCAACTCTGCCAGTGGCACTAGCTAAGGCAATGGCAACTCTGCTGCATAATAAAGCTAGCAAAGAAAATGAAAAAAAAAAGTTGATATCGAGTGGTTGAACAGGTGAACAGGTGAGTCGAGGCAAAAACCCTTGGCCTTTTGCTGTTCGTAGTGTGGCCAACGATTAGCGTTTGTCGAGATTTGGCTACGGCTTTAAGGCTCGATGGCTGTAATGGAGACTCGCAGAAACGGCAGATTGTTCGATGATTCCCAATTGAAATGCAAACAAAATTGAAGCGCTGACAACAGCTGACAGCTGTCACAAGTCGTAAATACCCTGTGAAGCTGCTGCAGCAGGCAATCGGTGGGGTATATTGAATCGAGCTAAAGGCTCCTCTCCATGGATATTGCAACATGCCTTGTCTGCCTTAGGGCAACTGACAGTTCATCCTCGGGCCTCAGTCAGCTGCTTGGTCGCATTTTGCCATTCATTGCACAATTCGTATTCAGAGTTTTCTTTTGGCTTTACGGAATTCTGATTGCAGCACACAAATCAGTTTCAGTCGCACTTCCTTTCCGGCTGCTGTTTGTGCAGCGTGCAACGTGCAACGTTCTGTGCCCTAATCCAGGCAGCGTAGCCAACTGAATGCCACAACTGCCACATTTCCTCCAGAGACTCGACTCGAGATATGGCTGCCAAGGCGAGCTCTAGCCAATGTTGACTTCCCTCAGCTCTTCGGGCTGAGGCTAAAACCAATAATTCGCAAAGATTTCTGAGGTAGTTCGAATCAGTTGAGCGGAACAGATGGAAATGTTCAGCTGGCGAGACGGATTGTTAGTGGAAATCAAATAAGTTGAAAGGCAGAGAGAAAATTAAGAGATATTGTCATTATTAAGGGAAATCAATTTGTGTTGTGTTCCGTACTCTGAAATTTAACAAATGTAAAACACAACAGTTTTGTATACAGTTTTATATTTATATGTTTCATTTACTTTATTCTTATATTTTTAACACTTATGTATATAACATATATTTAGAGTACATTTAATTTAGAATTAATTACAATTGTTATATACATAGCTATATACTGGCTCTTCACTTATTTTTATACCCTGAACTTATTGAAAATTGGAAATGTATGTAACATGCAGAAGGAGACGTATCAGACCCCGCAAAGTATATACATATATTCTTGATGATTTGGCACTATTTTTCTTTTTATTTCTTCTAAGTATTCCCTCTACGTAGTTCGCAGTATTTTTTCCAAGTATTTCCACTAATAATTTCCTCGACGTAATTCATCTACGTAATTTCTCTACGTAGTTCCTCTACGTCTTTAATGCTTAGCTGATTGATCACACACTCTACTTCACATTGGTGCGCTCACCCCCAGCAGGCCTGGACGACTGAAGACTGACTGAAGAAATGCTGCAGCTGCAGCCCTTTATATACGGCCACCTTTACTCAAGCACTGTCTCTCTCAAATGTTGAGCCCGACGGCAGATAGAGCTCGTTGCAGTTGAGCTTTAAGTGAGCAATGGGAACGCTCTCTGCTGCTGTGAGCATTCTCACATTCGTTTTACCTAAATACAAATGCCAAATGAATACTGTTACATACACATAGACAACTTTAATGATCTTCTGCAGTTGTTCTCTCCTTGCTTTTACTTTTACTCAAGTACTGTCTGCTCTCTGCTCTCTGCTGCTTCAATAATTTCGAGCGGACTCGACTTGAGCTTTCGTACTTGTTATCTACATATTTATGGTCCTTCTTTAATCTTTGTTTACTAGCTAATGAAATGCATCACACATTTAAGTCGCATTTGCATATTTCATGCAATTTATGGCATGCGACAAGCAAATGTAATTTGATGCATTTGTATATCCTGTGAAAAATGTGAAAAGCAGGAAAGATGTCAGACTAATATAATATATAATACGAAAATTTACAATATTATACGAAAATATTATACGAAATGCTAAGACAAACAAAGTTTATTAAATACAATATTTTAAATTTAATAAATCAGTAATTTTATGGCTATTATAGCTCAATCAATTATTTTTTTGTGGATAAGTTACAAAGAAAGAAAATATATAAAATAACTAAATTCCTTTTGCTTGAATCTTGCATTCTCTGTTGCTACTCCTTCTTGAGCTTCCTCTCTCCTTGGAATCCAACGCACAGAAGAAGAGTTTCAGTATATAAGAGCTTCACTAGAGAAAGGCTAATGCGGTAAATTTAACCTTTGTGATGCTGCTCTATATGCCCTAACTGAGCATTCTGCTGAAAGTTCCTGTTTCCAGATTCCCCTTCCGCCAGAAACCAATTGAGCGAGTTCTCAGATTCTATGCTCCTAGCTCCATACTTCATTATGGGCATTATAAAGTATCATTAATGATAATTATTAATATTTATTTATAATGTTAATAATATTATACAAATCATATAATATAATATTTGTATATAATCTTCTTTAGATATTGCTTAATTGCATTTCATATAGGTAATTTTAGGTTTGGGTTCTCACATTGATTTGCTTTTGGGCAACAGCTGTAAATATATCCAACAGCATTCAAATAATGCGCATTTATAATTAGCTGGTCTCTTGTCCCACACACACACACGCGCACGCACACACACACACATGCTGATATACATATGTAAATATTCGCATATTTTGTATGAAAACAAAATGCTTCAACTTAGCGCAAGCTTTTGCTGTGCCTTGAAGTGCCGTTGCCTCGTGTTGTTGTGCCTAAAAGTGTGCTAAATTTAGCATAGCCACAGCGAAGGACGAGACTAACACACACACACACGCACACACACACGCACACACACGCACAGCCACAATTGTGAAATGAGCTAGAAATTAGTTTATGGCGAAGGTCGAGCGAGACGCTTACGAGTAAACCATAATTTTAGAGCCTAAAGTGGGCAACACTTTAGCCGGGCTGCATCCCCCACCTACCCCCCTTCCCTTTTGGTGGGGTTTCGCTTGAGTTGTGCTGTCAGCAGAATTCTGGGCGCTGGGTATGGCAATTATGCGTAAACAATTAAAAAATGTGAATGAAATGAAATTGTTGAACGCATAAAGCGCGACTGGGGATAAATGAGAGAGTAGGAGTAATGGAAAGATAAGAGCAAAGCACACACACACACACACACACGCACACACACATAGAGAGAAATGTGAATGTGACATGTGGCTGTCGCATTTTGTTTACACAAACTGAATATGAAATTTATGTTGGAGGCTGTCGAGGGTGAGCGAGAGAGACAGATAAAGAGCGAGGGAGTGGGAGCTCTGGGGTTGTTATGTTATTTGGGTGTTTGGAATTCTCATAAAGCTGCCATGGATTATGTAGAATGAGCGCGACGTGGTCTGTGGTTAGATGCTTTGCATCTAGACGCAATCAATAAATAATGTTTTTTTTTTTTTTGTAGCATGTTTCCAGGTGTTTAGATTGCAAATACGTAGGTATGTGTGTGTGTGTGTCTTGCTGTCATAAATCAACATTTAAATCGTGTTAAGGTTTGTCGTTTCAAGCAAACCACAATGCCAAGACAATGACGAATGTACAGCTGTCCATTTAGGGGCTCGGGCAGGTGAGCAGGTGAGCACTTGAGCACTTGCGTAGCTTGTCTTAGCCAAAGGTAAGCAACGGTTCAAAAGTCTATCGTGCATATGCTTAACGGTGGTTGGCGCAGCACAGGGGTTACATAGGCCTGCCAGCCGGCATTCATAATTAATGGCATTTTGAGTTTCGCTCTAATCGCCTTTGCATAGATTATCTACAAATGAATCGTATAATTGAAATAAATAAACGTTTGCCTAAACATTTCTATTAATATTTTGTGTATATTATTTAAGTAAGTATACTAAATTAGGGATATGTTAAGATATATTTTATATACATGTTTTGTCTGTATTTGGAATCATTTTTTATTCATTTCGAAGAAACAGAAAACTAATATAAGATAGACCTTGAATAAATATTTTATTTACGTTAGTTTGTAAATTAAGCAGGAAAATCCTCTTAACTAGGTTGTAATTGAACTAAAACATATCTATAAAATATATCAATATATATTTATAGAAACGGTGTTCGCTATAGAATGTTTCCTAAGCTGGTTCGATTTAGTGGTTTCCAGCTAAATCGAAGCCAGTTCAGGAAGATATAATCAAAGTTCAACGGAGCCTATATGTAAGGAACTCTAGAGAGAGGGAGGGAGACAGAGATACATATATTATGCATTTTACATTATGCAGAAGCAAATCTACGAAACATTCAGCTCTTTGAAAGTTGTTTATGTAAATAAACTTTAAAAACAATTGTAAATAAATACAAATAGTAATAACATTATTTAATGTACAAACAAACAAAAAATTTTTAATTCCACAAAGATTTTTGCATAATTCAATGGGCGTTATTTGCGCCGATTTCTGTTCAGGTTAGGCCAAAAAATGTGGTCGATGCAATTTAATGGATATTAAAAAAATTTACCAAGTCAAGTTGATTTTGGCCACTATTTTTCAAAAAATACTCAGGCAAACAGAAATGTTTAGCAGGGTGGAAAGAAGATAAACTAATATCAAAATGTTAAATACCAGAGTGGATCGTAAATTCAATGTTAAATAAAAGAACTCATTAATGGAGTGATGTTAACTTCCGTTGCGTCACGTCAGCCGCTGACCGCTGCAGCGATACACTGTTAAAGCGGATTTTACTGCGATCTAGACCTAAAATCAGACATACATATATATATATAGTGCGTAAAATATGTGTGAGAAATATCCCCACCTGCTTTAGTTGAAGGTGCTAAAGAATCCGTTGAGAGAGAGAGAGATATTTTGGCACCAACAAATCCAGCTAATTATTACGAAGCATTTAGAGTTCATTGAGAGT
>JAWNOM010000089.1:2500-26981 GCA_035045965.1 Drosophila aldrichi
TATGTATGACAAATTTTTAAATATATGACAAAGTATAATATATTTTGAATAAAATATATATATATATATAACATATTTCAAAAATCAAACGAATATGGCTATCATTATATAGCATTCATGTTCGTTATTATAATATTGACATTTTTCATTATATATAATTTCGTTCAAATATATTTTTTTATTTTCACATTACTTAATATTATATCACACATTGCATAAATCCATATAAAGAATTTTGCATTTTTATTTTGATGACAATTTATAATTTATTCACTTGTATAATATGTGTGATTATATATTAAGTAAAACACACCACATACGTAACAATAATAAAATATCATTACTTTATTAATATGTGGATGGATGTGCTTGTGATGTAGTTAAATAATATATGACAAAAATTTTAAGTATTTGACAAATTAAAACCAAGTAGTAAACATTCGAAAATGCTCGTTACAAGGTTTTTTTTTTCTTTTTTTTTTCCCGAGGTAAAATTTCCAAATTGGATTATCTTACAACGGGAACATGTATAAGTTTTAACGATAAATGGAAACCAATTAATGTATACATTTGATTACTAAAGAACCAAAGTACCTTGGCAAAATTTCACATTTATCTATTTTAATATCGCATGCCAAGTACACAAAGGTAACAAATAACGATATATAAGAAACTCAATTAACCGAGTATATGACATATTTTTACAATTATATGTTTTCAACATATAATGTGATCAGCAACCACTGCTCATCATGTATAGGTTTTTTGCCACAAGTTCTATACATACGACATTTTTCTCTAAAGGCACCGCTCACCCATATATTTTCATGTATTATTATAATACAATCATTTAACTTCATTATTCTTTATTAAAATACATTAATAATCTATGCTGGCAAGGCAACACTCCACAATCATATGAATTTTTCAATTTTAATTTTCTCTCATATGACCTTGCCTTGCTCAACACCACTCCATATGTAGGTTTTTTGCCACCATTACTTTACAGACGACATTTTTCTCTAAAGGCACCGCTCACCCATATATTTTCATGTATTATTATAATACAATCATTTAACTTCATTATTCTTTATTAAAATACATTAATAATCTATGCTGGCAAGGCAACACTCCACAATCATATGAATTTTTCAATTTTAATTTTCTCTCATATGACATTGCCTTGCTCAACACCACTCCATATATAGGTTTTTTGCCACCATTACTTTATACACGTAATTTTTCACAAGGGGAACCACCCACCTTGGCATTTCCATGTATTATTTCAATAATACAATCACTTAACTTGATTATTCTTTATTATATGCCATTAATAATCAATGCAAGCAAGTTAGAACCCAACAATCATATGAATTTATTATATTTAAATTTCTCTCATATGACTTGCCTTGCGCATCTTCGTATCCCTATATAGGTTTTTTGCCACAACATCTTTACAGACGACATTTTTCTCAAAGGGCACCGCTTACCCATATATAAAAGTGGAACCAAAGTGCTATTTTATATAGGTGGCACCGAAATTTCTCTCCATATATAAATGTGGAACCAAAGTGCTATTTTATTTTTATTTATTAAAATTTTATATAGGTGGCACCGAAATTCCTCTCCATATATAAAAGTGGAACCAAAGTGCTATTTTATATAGGTGGCACCGAAATTTCTCTCCATATATAAAATGAGAACCAAAGTGCTGCTATTTTATATTTATTTATTAAAATTTTATATAGGTGGCACCGAAATTTGTCTCCATATATAAAAGTGGAACCAAAGTGCTATTTTATATATATTTATTAAAATTTTATATAGGTGGCACCGAAATTCCTCTCCATATATAAAAGTGGAACTAAAGTGCTATTTTATATAGGTGGCACCGAAATTCCTCTCCATATATAAAATGAGGACCAAAGTGCTATTTTATATTTATTTATTAAAATTTTATATAGGTGGCACCGAAATTCCTCTCCATATATAAAATGAGAACCAAAGTGCTATTTTATATAGGTGGCACCGAAATTTCTCTCCATATATAAAATGAGAACCAAAGTGCTATTTTATATTTATTTATTAAAATTTTATATAGGTGGCACCGAAATTCCTCTCCATATATAAAATGAGAACCAAAGTGCTATTTTATATATATTTATTAAAATTTTATATAGGTGGCACCGAAATTCCTCTCCATATATAAAAGTGGAACCAAAGTGCTATTTTATATAGGTGGCACCGAAATTTCTCTCCATATATAAAATGAGAACCAAAGTGCTATTTTATATTTATTTATTAAAATTTTATATAGGTGGCACCGAAATTTCTCTTCATATATAAAATGAGAACCAAAGTGCTATTTTATATAGGTGGCACCGAAATTCCTCTCCATATATTAAAGTGGAACCAAAGTGCTATTTTATATAGGTGGCACCGAAATTCCTCTCCATATATAAAATGAGAACCAAAGTGCTATTTTATATTTATTTATTAAAATTTTATATAGGTGGCACCGAAATTTCTCTTCATATATAAAATGAGAACCAAAGTGCTATTTTATATAGGTGGCACCGAAATTCCTATCCATATATAAAAGTGGAACCAAAGTGCTACATTATATTTATTTATTATATTTAATTTCTCTTATATTATATATATGTAAATGCACTTCTCATATAAATATGAGTTCCCTCCATCGATTTCTAAGTACTTATATTATAATTAGTTCTCTTCATCAATTATTGGGTTCTCATATATGAAAGAAATTACATATATATATATATATTATAATCTTAATCATATATCATTTGCTTTCGGACTTATAGTTTTTTTCCATAAATTCCAAGTGTTCTTTCTTTCTCTATATATTGCATTTCTCATATTATATATGAGTTCCCTCCATCGATTTCAAAGTACTTATATGATAAGTTCTTTTCATCAATATTAGGTTCTCATATATATGAAAGAAAATACATATATATAATTTCTTCCGTCAATTCCAAATGTTCTCTCTTTTTTCTTTATATCATATATGTAAATGGAACCTTGATTCCATATTGCATTTCTCATATTATATATGAGTTCCCTCCATCGATTTCAAAATACTTATAATAAGTATTCTTCTTCATCAACATTAGGTTCTCATATATGAAAGAAATTACATATATATATATATATATATTATAATCTTAATCATATATCATTTGCTTTCGGACTTATAGTTTTTTTCCATAAATTCCAAGTGTTCTTTCTTTCTCTATATATTGCATTTCTCATATTATACATGAGTTCCCTCCATCGATTTGAAAGTACTTATATGATAAGTTCTTTTCATCAATATTAGGTTCTCATATATGAAAGAAAATACATAATATATAATTTCTTCCGTCAATTCCAAATGTTCTCTCTTTTTTCTTTATATCATATATGTAAATGGAACCTTGATTCCATATTGCATTTCTCATAATTATATATGAGTTCCCTCCATCGATTTCAAAGTACTTATATGATAAGTTCTTTTCATCAATATTAGGTTCTCATATATATGAAAGAAAATACATATATATAATTTCTTCCGTCAATTCCAAATGTTCTCTCTTTTTTCTTTATATCATATATGTAAATGGAACCTTGATTCCATATTGCATTTCTCATATTATATATGAATTCCCTAAATCGATTTCAAAGTACTTATATTATAATAAGTTCTCTTCATCAACATTAGGTTCTCATATATGAAAGAAATTACATATATATCATAATCTTAATCATATATCATTTGCTTTCGGACTTATAGTTTTTTCCATAAATTCCAAGTGTTCTTTCTTTCTCTATATATTGCATTTCTCATATTATATATGAGATCCCTCCATCGATTTCAAAGTACTTATATGACAAGTTCTTTTCATCAATATTAGGTTCTCATATATGAAAGAAAATACATATATATTATTTCTTCCGTCAATTCCAAATGTTCTCTCTTTTTTCTTTATATTATATATGTAAATGGAACCTTGATTCCATATTGCATTTCTCATATTATATATGAATTCCCTCCATCGATTTCAAAGTACTTATATTATAATAAGCTCTCTTCATCAACATTAGGTTCTCATATATGAAAGAAATTACATATATATCATAATCTTAATCATATATCATTTGCTTTCGGACTTATAGTTTTTTCCATCAATCCCAAGTGTTCTTCTCTCGTTCTCTATATATATATGTAAATGGAACTTTGTTTTCATATTGCATTTTTCATATTATATATACGAGTTCCCTCCATCAATTTCAAAGTACTTATAATAAGTACTCTTCTTCATCAACTTTAAGTATTCATATATATATATTATATTTTAATCAATTTCATGTTTCATATGTTCTCTTTTATACTTATAAATGAAGCCTTCCATTTCATTTATAATTTTTATATCTTTGTATATATATATTATATTTTAATCAATTTCATGTTTCATATGTTCTCTTTATACACTTATAAATGAAGCCTTCCATTTCATTTATAATTTTTATATCTTTGTATAGTTGTTTTAAATGCTTTATAATATATACATATATTATTATATATATAGAGATCTTGATCTTCACTTTAGGATTTGATTAGAATAATACCTGATATAATCAGGTATTGAGAAAGCCCATTTTATTTATATATTTTTGTTGTGTATACACATATATGTATAGTTTTTCATTATACATAATAAATATGTATAATGTATTTTTGAATATATGTATATATACTTTGGATTCGAATCATATCAAGCAAAGGATAAGCTTCAGTGGATCGCAGTATGGCAGCTGCTCAACCACTTACAACACCTTGCCTGTTACAAAAGTCGTTTACAATTGATTCCAGGCTTTGTCATTGTATTAAATAATGTTTTAAAATATAACTAGCGCGGCATCAGGTGATCGAAGATCCTCCCAATTTACTATGTTATATATAACATTGGCATCACATCCATTGTCGTCAATAAAATGAATTATTGACTTTTAATGGTTTAGAAGCCATACAATGCAAATTGCCCCTTATTTATCATTGCAGTCCAGCACGGATACGACCTTAGAGGCGTTCAGGCATAATCCAACGGACGTAGCGTCATACCACTGTTCGCTCGAACAAGTATTGTGCCATTGGTCCGTACCTGCGGTTCCTCTCGTACTACGCAGGAATGCTGTCGCAACAACGTTTTGTCATTAGTAGGGTAAAACTAACCTGAGAGAGAGGGGGGGGGAGGGGGGGGGGGAGGGGGGGGGGAGAGGGGGAGGGGGGGGGGGGGGGGGGGGGGGGGGGGGGGAGAGGGGAGGGAGGGAGAGGGGGAGGAGGAGGGGGGAGAGGGGGGAGAGAAGGGGAAGGGGAGAGGAGGGAAGAGAAGAGAGGGAGGAGGAGGAAAAGAGGGAGAGAAGGAGGGAAGAGAGAGGGGAGGGAAGGGGAGGAGAGGAGGAGAGGGGGAGAGAAGGAGGGGGGGGGAGGGGGGGGGGGGGGGGGGGGGGGGGGGGGGGGGGGGGGGGGGGGGGGGGGGGGGGGGGGAGGGGGGGGGGGGGGGGGGAGGGGGGGGGGGGGGAGGGGGGGGGGGGGGGGGGGGGGGGGGGGGGGGGGGGGGGGGGGGGGGGGGGGGGGGGGGGAGGGAGGGGGGGAGGAGGGAAGGAGGGGGAGGGGGGGGAGGGGGGGGGGGGGAGGGAAAGAGGGGGAGGAAGAAGGGGGGAAGGAAGAGAGAGAAAGGGGGAAGGAAGAGAGGAGGGAAGAAAGGAGGGGGAGGGGAGAGAAGAGAAGAAGGAGGGAGGGGAGAAGAGGGGGGGGAGGAGAGGGAGAAAAAAGGGAAAGAGGAAGAAGAGGGAGGGGGAAGAGAAGAAGGGGAGAGAGGGGAGAGAAAAAAGGGGAGAAGAGAAGGAAAGGAGAGGAAGAAGAAGGAAAAAAGGAGGAAGAGGAAGGATATAATAGAGAGAGAAAAATGAAGAAAAAGGAAAGAAGGAAAAGAGGGGGGAAGAAATAATAAGGGGAGAATATAGGGAAAGGGAAGGAAAGAAAAAAGGAGAAGGGGAAAAGGAAAAGGAGGGAGAGAGAGAAGAAAAAAAAGAGGAAGGAAAAGGGAAGGGAAGAGAGGGGGGAGAGAAAGGAGAAGAGAAGGGAAAAGGGGGGGAAAAGAAGAGAGAAAAAAGGAGGGGAGAAAAGAAAAGAAAGGGAAAGGAAAAAGAAAAGAGGAAAAGAAGGGGAGGAGAAGAGAGAAGATAGGAAAAAGAGAAGAAAAAGAAAAAAAAAAAAGAGGAGAGGAAAGAGGAGGGAGAAAAAGAAGGAGGAGGGGAGAGGGGGAGAAGAGAAAAAAGAAAAAGAAAAAGGAGGAAGAGGAGAAAAGAAAAAAGAGGAGATGATAGAAAGGGGAGAATATGAGAGGATGGATAAATATAATAAGAAAAAAAAAGAGCAAATAAATATTGATATTTAAGATTGTGTAAGAATATGAATTAGAGGTGTATTTATGGGGATTAAAGAGTAAAGATCAATGGAGAAACGAATGTGGTGTTATAAATTTAGATTATAAGAGGAGGTGGCAAATGGGTAGTAATAAAAGGTAATGAAATAAATTATTTGAAGTTGGAATAGAATAGAAGATAATTATTAGGAAAGAATATAGATAAATTATATAGAGTTAGAAATTTAATGGTATAATTGGGGCAGTGAAAGTTTTATTATTATTGATATTATGAGTATTAGTGAGAGGAAGACACAGAAATGTTTTGGATTGGGATTTAATGAAAGTTGTATTTGAGGGGTTGGGAGTTTTTTATTAAGGAGTATAGTTGTTAGGTGTTAAAAGGGGTGGTGATTTTTTTTAAGAGTGGGGAAAAAAAATTTTTGTTTAGTATTTAATTTGTCTGCCAGTGTTTATTTAGTGTTCTCGGCGGTTGTATTAATAGTGGTAAGTTGAAAGGCTATGTAAAATGATTAAGGAGATATAGAGGTGATTGGTATTTTTTGAGAGGGGGAATGGGGTAATGAGATGAGAAGTGATAATATATGGAGGATATCGTAAATATATTTTATGATGAGATATCTCTCTACGTGATACATAATGGCTAGGGAACGGGAGGAATCAAATTTTAGATTACTGGATAGAGTAGTTACTGCTGCCAGCAGAGGTCAGCAAGACGAAAATCGCTTATTGAATAAAATTTTAGACGAAATCAAAAATAACTAAGAAATAAATAATAAATAAGATTGTAAATATTTTAAGAAATGCGAGTAATGTGAACTAATCTGTTGCTTTCTTGGATTATATTTTGAAATGTGAGTAATGTGAACTAATCTGTTGCTTTGTGGGAATTTAAAGAACGGAAATATATTAGATAAACAAATCTGTTGCGTTGTTAGAATTTAACGAAAGGAAATATATTATATAAAAAAAAAAGTTTTATTTTTGATTAAATGGTGTAAATATTTTAAGAAATGCGAGTATGTGACTAATCTGTTGCTTTCTTGGATTATATTTTAAGAAATGTGAGTAATGTGACTAATCTGTTGCTTTGTGGGAATTTAAAGAACGGAAATATATTAGATAAACAAATTGTTGCGTTGTTAGAATTTAACGAAAGGAAATATATTATATAAACAAAAAAAAAGTTTTATTTTTGATTAAATGGGTGTATATACTATATATTTTTGGGGTATAAAAGAGCTGAGGGTCAGTATAAAATATATTAGTCTCAAGTCAACCGACTGCAGCAAGTGTTTTATATAATGGAGGACCATCAACATCTTCAGCAGCTCAGGAGGTGCAACGGAAGAGGCTCCGCCAGCAGAATCGGAATCCGCCGCAGTTCCCATCTTACTTGTAAATACTGCGAGGCAGCAGCAGGGGGATGCTCACCAAGTATCCATATTAGGCGATATTCAGATATCTGCCCCAATGAAGGACAGCAGCTCATCATGGAACATGGAGGACAGCAGCAGCAGACCCATGAAATCAGTTTTGAGAGCTACAACCAGCAGCAGTTGCAGATGCCTGGAGTCGCTGAAGGGCAGCAGCAGCAGCAGCAGCAGCAGCGGCAGCAGCAGCAGCAGCAGCAGCAGCAGCAGCAGCAGCAGCAGCAGCAGCAGCCTCCACCAAACGTCAGCATAGATCAAATTAAAGCTATACAAAACTTTAATTTTAAGCGGCAAAAGCCGTTGCTCAACAAAACGAGAATGCCGCTAAATGTACAAATGGATGTGATTCGCGCGTGGCGAGCAAACACACAGTATGGACCATCTCTGGCTTTGGAATTAACTGATTATATTTTGTTTTTACCAAAATCGTATAGTGGTGTAGATGATTCGACTATTCAAGCCTTGAATACTCAAACTTTTAGTATTTGTAAAAGGATTGACCCAGTCACCAATACTTCCGAGGTTCATATCTCAATTAGAAGTTCTCCAAATGTACAATAAAAATTATATTTAAAGAAAATGAAAAATATAAATAAATCAAAAACAAAAGAAAATTTTCTTGTTTTCTCATTTATAAAACCTCCACATATCTGTAGCTCTTTCAGTATCTATTTAGTCACGAAGACTGATATAAGTAGAAAAACTTTGCTATTGAACTGATTACATCCTCCTCAATTTCTTCCACATAACAGCAGCTAGCAACTAACAGCTAACAGATAACAGCACATTAACTGCAAACAGGCTGTTGAGCTATTGTGTGGATGAACTCTACGGAACTGCCCATACACATTATAAAGTGTGATAAACCTCGCTCTCTGTTAAACTCATGTGTGAGTGTGCTTAATAAAACTGACCTAGCTTACTGCCAGCAGAAATGACAGAAATGCGTACTGAGAATATCTTAAGCGATCTAGCGAAAACTAGAAAAGTTTTAAAAAGAAAATTTCAGAGTATTAAGTTAGGGAAAGCTGAAACAGACCTACAGTTAGAAGAATCTCTAAAACCAATAACAGCTCCTCTAGAAAAACTTGTCAATAAAAGTGAAATATTAAATACGAATTTTTTAGTTCCCAAAAAAGAAACAAAAGAAGAAGATATAAAATGGCGAACACCATCGCCATCATTATCACGTATTTCAAGACCTGAAATTAAACGTGATGTAAAAATTCATCCATTTGAAATAACTGGTTTTAATGATGTTAATGATGATGATGATGATGATGATGATGAATTCGATAATGCTACTGTGGGAAGCATTGGAAAATCACATAGTAATATCTCACAAGAATATGAGAATGAAAAAATATTCAATTTAAGTGAATTAGCTCGAAGAAAGATGCTTGATAAGGCATATGGACCGTATAAAGATGATAATGGTGATTTGCGTCTAGGGAATTCTAAAGTTAAAATTTCAAATGGGAAATTTATATTAGAGAAGAGTGGTGAAAATTGGCCGCTAACTGCTGGCTTATATTCTTTAATTTATGAGAATGATCCAAATAATTATAATATGGAAGAGTTAGAAAACTATAAGCAAATTTTAAAAGAAACAAATGCTCATAGAAAACAGAATAGGGTTGACGGACAACTGAAGGGTAATCGCTCTAAAAAATATTTAAATATAATTAAAAAACTTTTCCCGAGAGCATCATCCTTATCAGGTAGAGTTCTATTCCCAGATACTTCTTCATCTACACCTTTATCAGTATCACAATCAGCAAAATCACTTCTTACTGGTAGTGGACTCATGAAGTTAAATGAAAATAAATCCAATTACATATATTGGGACGATCCAAATGAAATTGTAGATAGATTAAAACTTCTAATTGCCTCACAAACAGCTGGTCACAGCAACCATAATAACGAAATAATATCAATAATTGAAGAGCTTAGAGAAGCAAAAATTATATACTAACTTCATTGTTTAATAAAAAGAAATAAATAAAATGGGGGTAGATAAATTTGGTCATTACTCTTCGAATGTGAAAAAAGAAGTCGCAGATTATAAGGCATTCATCCAAAATGCGATTATTCGAAACAATGAAAATTTAGAGCGCATAATACATGATAAAGTTAGTCAAGTTAAAAAATATACTGTAGATGGTTTAAATCGCATAGCTTCTGAAACTAATACAAATAATAATAAAATGGCTGATATGCTTGAAGAATCTAATACTCGAAATTTAGATTATACTAACGAAGTGAAAATCTTTATATTGTCGTATATAGAAGAAATGAATAAAGAGTTAAGAGAATATTTTGTTAGTGAAAATAAAAAAAGTTTTGATGATTTAAGAAGATCTCTCCTTAAGCATATTGATGAAGAGAAAAAAATTATGATGAATTATATTGACAGTCAATTGCTTAATACTAAGGAATTTGTTGAATTCTTTATTGAAAAGAAAAAGTGATGGGGGTGGGGAGTATTTCATATATATGTATACATATTTTAATATTCATTTATTCTTAACATGCCTGTTGACAAGTTTGGACGGTATTCAAATGAAAAAATTATTTAGAATCTTTCAAGAGAAATGAGAGTAAACGCGTGGGAGTGTTTGTGGACTACGATCAAAATATTGATATTCAAAACAAACGTCTTAAAAATGTTGCCTCTCCTATTGAAGGAAAAGACGCAATTAACTATAATTTTTTTCAAAAGAAAAACGGAGAAATTCAACAAAATTTGATTGCATATATACATAGAGAGAATTTGACACTTGAACAGAATTTGTTAACACACATAAAAAAGAAAATTTACTAGTTGAAGGGAGGATTGAAAAGAATACTAATCTTCAAATAGCTAGGGATAAGGAAACCATTACAGCACCGTATACAGAAAAGTTTGTTGAATTGCAAGAACAAATATTAAATTTAGAGAATATTATATTCAAATATATAGCTACACCAAAATCACAGTTAAAGAAAGAAACTTTAGTAATTGAGGGTGAGAAAATACCAATACGTCATTAGACATATAAACGCGCACAGAAAATAATATGAGTAAGAGAGCTATTATAAACGAGTTCATGCTCCAGAAGAAAAAACTTTCGGCGACGTAGAGTTATTATGAAGATATTGATAATCATTGGCAAGCTGATTTAGTTGAAATGGGTAATTATGCAAAATCAATAAAAATTATCGATTTTGTATGTAATTGATACATTCTAAAATTTGCATGGGGTGTAGCACTTAAAACTAAAAGTGCAGAAGATGTTGTAAGGCAATGTTAAGTATTTTTAAGATGGGGCGGATTAAGAATTGCAAATGATGATGGTAAAGAGTTTTCAAAGAATTTAAGCAGTAATGATAATTTATATTATATTATTAATATAGAGTTAAAAGTTAATTGTTGAGCGATTCATAGAAAATTAAAGAAATGATGTGGAAAGAGTTTAGTTTTATGGATATATATTGGATTGATATTATAAAAATTTATTGATAAATACAATAGAAGACTCATCGAACAATCAAAATAGCGCCAATTGAAGTAGACAAATCAAATGAAAAGCTATTACTAAAAGTGTGTACAATAATAAAAAAGTATTTATTGGGTCAAGATTTATGTGAATGATTATGTGCGGATAAATAAATATAAGCACACATTTGAAAAGGGTTATACTCCAACTGGACAACTGAGATTTTTAAAATAATACGAGTGCAAAATACCAATCCTCAACATATTATTAGAGATTATGAGGGAAACCCAATTAAAGGAGGCTTCTACGCTGAAGAATGCAAAAATCTCGATTCCAACACATATCTAGTTGAGAAAGTATTACGAAGAAAAGGAGATAAAGCGCTCGTAAAATGGTTGGGGTTCTTAACTACATAATATGGATTGACATAAGAAATTAAAAAATGTGGTGAAATCTTGGACACTCATTGATGATGAAATATGTTTAAATTTGATGGATAAAAGGTGAGTGAGTTAGTCGTTATTTAGTGCTTGAAAAGTTTGGAGTAGATAGTTTAAAGCTTAAAGACAAAAAAAAAAAAAAAAAAAAAAAAAAAAAATGATAATGATAATGAAAAGTATATGACGTTATTAAATTTATTAAGGTATATGGATTTATAAGTGAGATTAGTGAGGATAGGTAAAGGATGTAGACTTTTATGTGCAAAATGATAAGTAAAATATAATAATTTTAAATTTTGAAGCAAAGTGAAATTTACGATATATACAATGATATCGAAATTTTGAAATAGAAAAAGTACAAAATCCCTACAACAACATCAACAACAACCACAACGACAACAACGGTTCCACCCCCACCAACACAATCATATTTCACTGCGGATCAAGCGATTGAGGTATTCAGGAAAGATCTTATAGCGAAAGAACGTAATATATCTGGAATAATTGAGAGCAGCAAACCATTTTATCGTATTTTAAACTTCATTATAATGAAGTTGATTTAACTATTAGGTGCACATATAACAGCAATTATGACGCTCGAACCCTAAAAATTGAATGTTATGAATATCATGAGTATCAAGCTGAACGGATTCTGGCGAATGGCGAGGTTGAACAAATCAACATGGTTGATAATGAATACGTTACAGATGTTAAATTAATTAATGTAAAAGATTATGTTCAAACATATGCAATGAATATTGAATAAATTTAAAATAAAAACACAAAAAAAAAACAAAATCTATTTAATGTACTTTTATTCATCATCATTATTAGGAGGTAGTTGAGCATAATGTCCCAAAAATTTTATGATTTTATTAAAATTTTCAGCTATGTCATCCTCGATGTCAGTCTCTGGCACGTAAGCATCACTATCATCATCGCTCATGTTAATGGTACTGCTGCTGCTGCTGGTATCGAGGGTAGTATAATCAGTAGATTTGATTGTGCAGTTGACGATGATACATATTATTTTGTATTATTAGTCTGCTATTTGAAATTCTAGCAGGATATATTGTGAATGGGAAAGAAGTGGATGTCACTTCATTCACCTGAATCTCCATACTTCTATTACTGTTATTTGCAGTTGATGTAGAATTAAATGTATATAAATTGTAAATTGTGCTTATAGGCAGTAGACACGTCTTACTTAAACGACAGAAAGCTTATAAATAAAAGCATTGCTCACTCCAGATATTTTGAAAGCTTTGCGTTCCCATACTATTATTTATATTATTATTTTTTTTTTATAACGTTTATTTGATATATATATATATATGTTTGTTAATTTTAATTTTGAGTATTAACATTAATTTACAATTTTATAATGTCCCCATGCATAAGTATTTATATTATCGCTCTTTATAAATCTTTATCATCGTCCGCGCTTAAAGCTACTTTAGTAATTTTTTGGGTATAAATTTATGTAGTTTGGACTTAAAAACTAGCATGTCATTGGTTGTATAGGTTTTATTTTTAAGTAAACAGTCTAAAAATAATTGCATGCTTAAGTCTTTTAATATCGATTTTTTTATACCTTTGGCCTTTTTCACACAACCACCATCTTCAGTGCGCAATGAGTACATTTTGGCAGTAAACCTATAAACTCGGTCATTATCTTCCATTATTTTCATCCTTCATCATACCTAAGACTTTCTTATTGCATCTCTGAATTTTGTACTTTTCTGCCAACTCTAGTGGATATTCAGATGTGTCGAACCTCATCTCAACATCCTCGCGAATATCAGCATACAAATCATTAACTCGAATGGTGTATATGAATGAGTCAGTGTCCATATAATTTAATGATAACTTATTTTGAAATTTTGGAAGCATATAGCTATAGTGAAAATCATACATTTTAAGTTTTGAGAGGTCTAGAACACAGAATCCTAAATAAATGGGTTTATTATATAAATTATATAGTCGTTTCATTTGAATTGCATACATATTCTCAGAAAACTGAGCGGAGCTATGGAAATTAGCTCTTGAGATTAATGCTCTAGCTCCGAGAGAATTTTTTTCATAGTCTCCCATGAGCACACTAACTTTATATTTTTCCTGTTCTCAACATTCTCCATTGTTTTACCAAACACCGCATTGTTAAGCAATTTAAAAAATCTTTCTCAAAGCTCGTTTTGGCTTGCGTTCTATGATGGGTATTAATATTATATATTTTTTAGCCAAGGAGATTGCTTAAACTTAAAATTCTATGAATCTTAATTAGCTCAGACCATTCCGAATGCATTGCTGCAGATTCCTATAGTGGATGGGGTACTTATATTTTGGACTAAAGTCTGCAATAAGTTTTGCACTAGACAATGTGTTGGTTGATTGGGGGCAAAACGGTAAATCGTTATGCAAATCATGTAAATTGACTGGATAATTTATATCTACTCAAGATATACCCATATTCAGATTTCATTAGCAAACACATTATATGTACGAATCTCCTCATCACTCATCAGTAAAAGTCTCGTATGGAAGATATTGAGACATAGCCACCCATACAAATTATTAGCATCTAAGTACCATAAATACTGGGAGGGAGCGGTCTCATATAGTATTTGTATTTGATTTGTTTGGATATTGTGAGATTGTACAGCCTCACGATATTTGAATAAATTTGTATATGTTGTGATATTCAGTTTATTTTGTGATTTAGATAGCATCCCTGATAAACTGGAGTTGTGTAATAATGAGTGGATCAAGTGAGTAAATACTCATACATATTGTGCGAAAATTTTGAAAACATTGTAGTAGTAGTAATCGGTTTAATATAGTTATAGTTTTAGTGTTTGACAGGAAAGGTTTCAAACAATTTGCGATGGATAATTTCTGAGCTGATTGTGAGATTTAAAAAACATTTTTTGGCGGTAATGCTTATATGAGGCGGTCAAATGAGTTATATTATATGGAACATTTTTTACGTTATTATTGACACTTTAGGGAGATCCGTTTAGTATTAAAGATTTTATTTTGGAGAGAGTATTAGGCTTGCAGGATAAAGCGAAACGAATCTAGAAATTAATTCAATTTTTGTTTCGTAATATATGAATTTGAGAGAGAAATGTAAGTTTTATTTAGTGGGAGAATTTGATTTCTTGGATTTTAGATAATCTCGCACAAACAAGTGTGCATCATAACGTGAGAAATTATGAAAGAAAATTGGAATAAAAGAGGGGACACTATATGTAAGATTGCATTTGAGGTGTGCTGCTCCTCTAAACGACCCTTCAAATGACAATGATCTCTAACTCTTCCCTAATAAGGTTTATTACATATATGACAATTAACTGCTTTTTATATTTCCTCTTTTTTTTACGAGGGGCTTTATGACACTTAGATGATTCTGTAAATCTAATAGCATCAGCTATCAAGATTTAAGACTGTTCACTCGCTCTTTTCCTGTATATATTGCAATCCTATCTAGATTTGGATCAAATGAACATTTATATAATAAGATAGGCTATAGGATCATGTTCATGCTGGTAACTACTTTCTCCTTACACATTCATTTACAGGCTGCAGGCTGCATTCAAAGTCAGCATACACCACAAATGGGACTGCCATACTATTAAGAAAGTTCTTAAAGCTAAGAGAGTTCTTTCCTTCGTGGGGAGTACTGATACCGTTTCACTGCAGTCTGAGGGGTGTGTGCTCCTATCCTCGAATAGTTGAGGCAAACATCACAAAAGTATAACTTTGATGTGTGGGCAGTAAGCTGACTTCGCACAAGTCTGTTGAAAGAAAAAAACTGCTTATCTTTCATCCAGCTTAAAATATGCAACATTAACACATACCTTGATAGATTTAATCCAAACATAATGTGCAGTGTGTATCCTCCAACAGCAGCAGATTAATGTGTTTTTCTTTTTCTTCGAAGTTAGGTAAAGGGGGCCAATCACCACTTTCTCTTCTGAATCTATCCAAACACGTTTACACTCAATCCTTCATTTTGTTCCTCAAATTTTTTAATCTCTCGCACTTTGAGTGGGAACTCCAGATCGGTGAAATTGAGAGTCAACGAGTCGTCTATTCGAATCAGAGTACTCCTTATATCAGCATCTTGTATAGAGAACAGCGCTGTGTGTTATTATAAGAGGCTTCAGAGCTGATATCAGAGCCCACTTGAAGCAAACTCATCGGTGTTGTGCACATTTATCAACGCTCTTTTTACGCAAGACTCTTCGGAAGTGCGATATAGTTGGACCCTTCAATGGGGAGTTTTATTATGTTCTTTCAAGGTGGAGGATTCTCGTCAGAGTCCTCCTATTTTTCTTGAAATTCGTCCTCTTCGTGCTTTTATATTGGTCTGTTGGATATAGACTTTTTCTAGATCCTGGCTTTGTTACCACCACCTTGGGGTTTGGTGTGATTTAGCCTTATAAGCTTTCTCTCTTTTGTACGCATGTACTCCCCAAAGAGTTCGAAGTTTATTTTACAACTACTGTGCCCTCAAGACATCTTTCCAAAATTGGAAGCAATGCCACTCCAGCTTCCGCCAGAAAATCCTCTGGCAATTGATTTTTTCTTCTTTATTGCACTTTCATATCGATATGTACAAATACGGTTTTTAAAACCACCTGAAGTCAGTTTACACACTCTTCAATGGCTCAACGCATTATTTTGTGCTCGTTGGTTCGAATATGATGACTCCATCGATACGGTTCACAAACACCCCACAAGCTGAACAAAATCGCGTCTTTTTTAAAGCAGCTCACTCGATTGTGTTACTAATAAACTAATTTCTGATGTAAAACCATTTTGAAAGAAACTCTTGTGGCTTTATAAAAATGTCTTATCCGAAATACTAAACTTAGAGAGGACAATTTTTTGCTAAGTCATGATTCCCTATCACCCGCGATGTTGTTGTTGGGCGGATGTTGTTGTTTGCTCTTTTTATACAAAAACATTATATCTACAAACAATGTTTTTTATACTATACTATATTTCCACGCGCGATGTTGTTATAATATTTTTACACATATACTATATTTTTTGTGATGACCTTGATCATTTTGTTTTTGTTTGTTCTTGCTGAGGCTCGTGTGAACTGACCTATATATTTTTGCTAGTCTGATTCCCTATCCCCGCGATGTTGTTCTTGTTTTGGTCCCTTTGTTGTTTCTCTTTTTATACAAAATTTTTTACATAATGTTTTTTATCTTACTTACTTACATTATTTATATTTTCTTACTTACTTTTTTTTTTTTTTACTATACTATACTATATTTATATTTATACTATACTATACTATATTTTTTTTTATTTATACTATACTATACTATACTATATTTATATTTATACTATACTATACTATATTTTTTTTTATTTATACTATACTATACTATACTATACTATACTTTTTTATTTATACTATACTATACTTATTTTTTATTTCATTTTTTTGATGACCTTGAACTTGCTTTTATTGTGATGACCTTGACTTGATATTTTTTATTTTGCGAGTCTCGTTGTTGTCGATGTTTTGTTGCGTGATTTCACCACCCCTACAAACCGGAAGTGAGCGTTTTCCCACCCCAACCGGGAGACAGAACATACCTCCAGACCGACACTCAAGTCCCATTTCTAACTACTAACCTGTCTCACGACGGTCTAAACCCAGCTCACGTTCCCTTGCATGGGTGAACAATCCAACGCTTGGTGAATTTTGCTTCACAATGATAGGAAGAGCCGACATCGAAGGATCAAAAAGCGACGTCGCTATGAACGCTTGGCCGCCACAAGCCAGTTATCCCTATGGTAACTTTTCTGACACCTCTTGTTAAAAACTCTTTAAACCAAAAGGATCGATAGGCCGAGCTTTTGCTGTCCCTGTGTGTACTGAACACCGAGATCAAGTCAGCATTTGCCCTTTTGCTCTATGTGTGGTTTCTGTCCGCACTGAGCTGGCCTTGGGACACCTCCGTTATTATTTGAGAGATGTACCGCCCCAGTCAAACTCCCTACCTGGCAATGTCCTTGAATTGGATCATACCTGAGTAATTGGAGTTATACCAAATTATTAAATCAAAAACACATAAATGCATTTTCTCATTAAAGAATTTGTTTGCGATTATATAACAAACTCGTGATACTTTGATCAAGAAGCTTGCATCAAAACCCAATACCATAAGACATAATTAATATATCCGTATAATGGCTAGGAAATGATACACGTTCCACTTAATCAAGTAAGTAAGGAAACAATAAGAGTAGTGGTATTTCATTGGCGATATCAAACAGAAGCCTAATATCTCCCACTTATTCTACACCTCTTATGTCTCCTTACACTGCCAGATTAGAGTCAAGCTCAAAAGGGTCTTCTTTCCCCGCTAATTATTCCAAGCCCGTTCCCTTGGCTGTGGTTTCGCTAGATAGTAGATAGGGACAGTAGGAATCTCGTTAATCCATTCATGCGCGTCACTAATTAGATGACGAGGCATTTGGCTACTGTCGCAACATTTCTGAGTAGTTCAGGACCACCCCAACTACCAGGAGATTTCTGATAGATGAAGGTGGCCTATTGCGAACCACCGAGGTGGATTGCTTTATACCTTTTTAAGATCTTGTGCCAAGGTAGCAGGCGTTTGATAAGGAATCGTAAAATAGAGCTAAGTTATGCCACTATGGAACCCTGCATGAAACATGAAGGTTCTAAAACACCGTACTCCGCCTGACACCACCCTGGCGCTGACAACGTTGCTGTCACCAGCACTCAGGACACCTAGAGCTCTCAATCGTTTTACGGATTGATAACTCCAAATGCCCCGCCAGTTTAGTGTAGCGGACACGACTTGGATGTCACCTCTCGCCTGATAGACTGACCGCAAAGTAGTCCGTAAGTCCTGTCTGTCATAGATCTCGACTTTGCTTTTATTAGCTCTATCGAGATCAAGTCCGTCTGTCACAACCTGCGCGTCAAGCACAATTGTGCTATCATGTCGGAATGCTAGCAGATCGGGTTTGTACACCCTGTCTTGGCCGTAAAGGCTCTGCTCTGAATAGACGAAGTAACCTCTTTTCTCAAGCCCTTTCTTGAGATAGGAGGCCACTCCATTGTGCCTGTACACACGAGCACCGTGTGTTCTATGACATTTCTGCAGGACGTGATTTAATGACTCAGGAGAATCACATCCTGCCCGGCACTGTCTATCCAGTTCTCGCCTACCCCGCGTGGTCCGAGACCTCGTAGGGAGGGCATTAATGCGCAATTTGATCCCCGACCGATAAGCTTTACCGCTCATCAGCCTGGTGGGTTGACATACCCATCCGTGTTGCGGAACATAACGTTTCGCTTCACGAAGACCGTTACCATCAACAGACATGTACAATCTAGTCGCCCAGTACGTGTCGATCTTTGAACGTGATACCAGCTCTTCAATTCCTGCCTTTGTTCTATCTCGGGCCCTGCGGAGCTCGTCACTGAGAAAGCTACTGGCCGCCTCTGATTGTTCGAGGTGAGGCCATTTGACATTGAGCAATCTCTTCGTGCGTAGCATAGGAGCTATCCAGCGTACCGAGGGAATCCCGAGACCCCCACAACTGTGAGGGGCATGGAAGAACGCAACTGACACGTCCAACGGAAGATCTACTACCTTCCTGACGAAAGACCGTACCAGCTTGTCACACTTTCTCAGAACGCCCAATGCAACACTACCAAGTGTAAGCTTATGATAAAGCTGAGGAATAAGGACTGTTCTGAGGGCGAACAACTTCTGTTGTGGTTTGAGGGGGGCTCGTATCAATCGCTCCATCTTTGGAATTAAGTCCTCCGAAGGATTGTATCGAGCCCTCCCATCGGCAGTAAACTTGATGCCAAGATACTTCCATTCCTCCGAGCGCTTCAAGGATGGGCACGAGCTGGCACCTACACGGAAGCTCCGTGGTTCGACCACGGTACACTTCTGCTTCGGTTGCCCCTTAATACTGACAGTGAAGCACTTATCAGCATTAAGGGTCAGCCCCACGGTTGATAGAAACTCAACCGTGGTGTCCATCAGTTCTTGAAGCCCTCTCGGGGTGGATGCAAATAGCACCAAATCATCTGCGAAGGCTGCAGCATTAGTTTTGGCATTACCGACATTGACACCGATGTCATTGGATAGAGACCTGAGCAACCGGTCGATGACCAAGTTGAACAGTACGGGGGACAGAGGGTCACCCTGCTTAACACCTCGAGCAGGGACGAATTCCTCCGACCTCCAATCTCCACCAATGAAGTAGGTGCCACCTTCCCTGTAGTATCTACGTAAATAGTCGACAAAGCCTTTTGGTGCACCATAAGCGGTAACGGTGTTGAATACCGCATCGTGAGCTACTGAGTCAAACGCCTTACTCACATCGAGTGTGGCGACGTAGCACGATGCAAACCGCTTATGATGATCCCTCAAGACTAAGTCAACTATGGTCGCGTTATCAGCACATCCGTCCGTGGGTAGAAAGCCTCGCTGTCTTGGATCCCAGTCAACGGAGTCCGTTAACCGGGATGCCAAAATAGCATTCAGCTGTCTCACCACGATCGAGGGCACTGATATCGGACGAAAGTCTTGCGGTCTCGTCGCTCTCACTGTTTTCGGGATGAAAACAGTTCGAGCCATTCGGAAGAGTACGGGCAAATCTCCGCACCAAAGAATCAAGTTCATAATGCGAAGCATTATGCCGATGGGGATACTCCTGGCAGTTTTTGGAGTTATACCATCGGGCCCCGGAGACGAAGACAATGACACTTTATGCCTCTGGAGATCCCGTGACGTAATCGGGCTCCATACCCCCTCTCGCATGCACCCAATATTGGGTACGGTGTTACTGCAAGAGGATGGGCTTGGCTGTGTCATGACTCGTTTCCAGTATGGCTCCATGATTCTCTGACTTGGCATTGCCGACTCGTCGGTTCCTGCTAGCAAGGATTTTATGCATCGACCTCTGTGTTTGTCCCAGTTACGCTGAACCCAAGCGTACTGCTGCCTTCTGCTAGCTCTCCTATTACGAGGCTGAGGGCGGTTCGGCCTCGTAGGAACGGGGCGGTCGTTCCTTTGCGGAAAAATTTCCAGGAGGTAGCTGGACAAACACTGGAGAGTGGCTGCTTTTCCGAGAACATGCGCTCCATCTACGATGGATTGCAATCTCTCGGCTCTCCATGATCTTTTGCATGCGACAGGTGACATGCCCTGAAGCTCCTGCAAGAGGATATCGTCCGAATGAATCAGTGGTGTAGCAACTGGAATTGAAGACGACGTTGAGGGAGTTACATCGAGCTCACTTAAACTAGGGCGGCGCTGTATGGTCGGAGGTTCATTCGCTTCTGAGGTACGAGCTGCTTGCCCCCTTAGCTGCTCTATTTTGGCCTTATAAGTACCTCTCTGTCGACACTTTTTAATAGCATCGACGCTGCGGTTTGAAAAGATCTCCGCTAGCTTTTTATTAATGAACCTCTCACCATTTGCTGTGAGCTCTAGTTCCTTCCTCGCCATCATCGACAATTCTTCGTCACTCCACCTCGCTTTGACATCCACTCGGATGCGCACGACATCTTGCGCATCTCTGTGACGATGTCTCATGTGAACACCCAAGCCGATTTTTGTTCGGAATGAACGTCCACATTCTCTGCATGGAAACATAGCTTCTAAATTAGCATCTACGTTCCGCTCCTGTTGGTCCCCTAGGCGATGAGCCGTAGAGGTAATAGTCACTGAGCTAATGTCAGCTATCCGAGGCTCATTGTTTATATTAGTACCAACAGTTTGACGACCCTCTGGGCTGGTAACCCATGAGGATCCCTTTCGCCGCTCAAATTTGCTCACTGCCCAGCTGACACACTGGGATACAGTTATCCGGAGGATACCACGAGGAGGCCACGTTCCAACTTGTGGGGCAATTTATGCCTATGAGTCGACTTGGCTGAAAATTTACAAGTAAATTAACTGCCCATTAACTCCTCTGGCTACCTTAAGAGAGTCATAGTTACTCCCGCCGTTGACCCGCGCTTACTTGAATTTCTTCACTTTGACATTCAGAGCACTGGGCAGAAATCACATTGTGTCAACACCCGCTAGGGCCATCACAATGCTTTGTTTTAATTAGACAGTCGGATTCCCCAAGTCCGTGCCAGTTCTGAATTGATTGTTAATTGATAATCGTTATAATTTAAAAGAACTAATCGGTTGCCCGACTAGTATTCTTAAAAATTTTAGCAAGAAAGTTCCACAATTGGCTACGTAACTAAACTATCCGGGGAACAAGAAACTACCATAAAATGATAGAACTCTATTTACCCAGAACGAGCACATAAACCATGTTATTGTTTCCCAATCAAGCCCGACTATCTCAATCTTCAGAGCCAATCCTTATCCCGAAGTTACGGATCTAATTTGCCGACTTCCCTTACCTACATTATTCTATCGACTAGAGACTCTTCACCTTGGAGACCAGCTGCGGATATTGGTACGGCCTGTTGAGAAGTTTGCGTATCCCCACCATAAATTTTCAAGGTCCGAGGAGAAAATATCGACACAACAGTATATGTCATGCTCTTCTAGCCCATCTACCATATCTCTCTGCGAAAGACTTCCATGGTAGTACGGCTATAAAACAGAAAAGAAAACTCTTCCGATATCTCTCGACGGCTTCTTTATGGTCGTTCCTGTTGCCAGGATGAGCACGAGGCCCATATTTAATAACAAACGGATACTCAACAGGTTACGGAATTGGAACCGTATTCCCTTTCGTTCAAAATTATTCAAGTGTATAAAAATCCGTAATTAGGCACAAATTTATTCTGATTTTTCTTTACTTGAAAATTTTCGGCTTTCGCCTTGAACTTAGGACCGACTAACTCGTGATCAACCACTGTTCACACGAAACCCTTCTCCACTTCAGTCCTCCAAGGTCTCATTCGATTATTTGCTACTACCACCAAGATCTGTACCAATAGCGGCTCCATGCAGGCTTACGCCAAACACTTCTATGCACACCATTGTACCTTCCTACTCACTAAAGTTTCAAAATTTATATTACAAGTAATATAAATCATCTACTTTAGCGGTAATGTATAGGTATACAACTTAAGCGCCATCCATTTTAAGGGCTAGTTGCTTCGGCAGGTGAGTTGTTACACACTCCTTAGCGGATTTCGACTTCCATGATCACCGTCCTGCTGTTTTAAGCAACCAACGCCTTTCATGGTTTCTGTATGAGTTGTTAATTTGGGCACCGTAACATTACGTTTGGTTCATCCCACAGCGCCAGTTCTGCTTACCAAAAGTGGCCCACTGGGCACATTATATCATAACCTTAAACTTCATATCAAGAAAGTTAAGGTTCTTACCCATTTAAAGTTTGAGAATAGGTTAAGATCGTTTCGACCCTAAGGCCTCTAATCATTCGCTTTACCAGATAAGATTATTTTATATAATATTTAAATGCACCAGCTATCCTGAGGGAAACTTCGGAAGGAACCAGCTACTAGATGGTTCGATTGGTCTTTCGCCCCTATACTCAATTCTGACAATCGATTTGCACGTCAGAACTGTTTCGGTCTTCCATCAGGGTTTCCCCTGACTTCAACCTGATCAAGTATAGTTCACCATCTTTCGGGTCACAGCATATATGCTCAAGGTACGTTCTAGTTAGAGGTATAAATAATATAAATACCATTATACATAACTATATAGAACGCCCCGGGATTGTGTTAATTAACTATAAATAGTTAAAAAACTAATCCCATTAATAGTCAAGTTAATTACGCTATTAGGTTTATATCCCAATAACTTGCACATATGTTAGACTCCTTGGTCCGTGTTTCAAGACGGGTCCCGAAGGTATCCTGAATCTTTCGCATTGTTAATCATACAAGTGCATATAATAAACATAAAAATCAATGATAATTATGCCATTATATAATTCCGAAAAATTAACGCACTGTATTCTTATAAATCTATCAGCACTTTATCAAATTTATGACTTTTATTTCATGTTAAAACGCAAGCATTTTAATTGAAATAAACTATATGACATAATTTTATGATAAATTTAATATGCTAATAGATTACAATGTCCTTATATGGAAAAAATGCACACTATTATTATAATATTGTTTAAATATTACAATTCTAATGATGAATTTTCCATAACGGATATTCAGGTTCATCGGGCTTAACCTCTAAGCAGTTTCACGTACTATTTAACTCTCTATTCAGAGTTCTTTTCAACTTTCCCTCACGGTACTTGTTTACTATCGGTCTCATGGTTATATTTAGTTTTAGATGGAGTTTACCACCCACTTAGTGCTGCACTATCAAGCAACACGACTCTTTGGAAACACCATCTAGTAATCATTAACGTTATACGGGCCTGGCACCCTCTATGGGTAAATGGCCTCATTTAAGAAGGACTTAAATCGTTAATTTCTCATACTAGAATATTGATGTTCCATACACTGCATCTCACATTTGCCATATAGACAAAGTGACTTAGTGCTGAACTGATTTCTTTTCGCTCGCCGCTACTAAGAAAATCCTTGTTAGTTTCTTTTCCTCCCCTAATTAATATGCTTAAATTCAGGGGGTAGTCCCATATGAGTTGAGGTTGTATAAAACAATGTTAATATTGAA
>JAWNOM010000090.1:0-19025 GCA_035045965.1 Drosophila aldrichi
AATGTATAAAAAATATATATAAATAAAATAAATTCAATATATAGTTGGCATAATAAAACTTTTCAATTTCAACTGAGAACTGAGAGCATTGTTATTATTATTAGTCGACTCTTGAATTTTTAAATAAATCGATTTTTGGGTAAACAAAATTTAAATAGTTTTAACATTTTGAGGGATGTATTAAAGCTTTATTTTGTAGTCACGAAACAGTTGAAGTTTAATGTGATATAGAAACTTCTCTTAAACAATCTCTCTTAGGATCATTTGAAATCAACTCAAATATAATATCATCTAATGCCTGAAAATAAGAGAGTTTCTTTGAAAAATTCACATCACACAAACTATTAAATTGATTTTTCTTCCTCATCTTATATTATACCACAGTGATGGCATACCATAGAGTTTTCAATATTAAGGTGGATTTTTTTTATTTTTTTATTTTTAATGTTTAATTCTAACCCCAGAAAAGTTTCCTGCCGCTCAACTTGTTTTGCTTTGCAACCCAGAGCATTCCTCGAAGCCGCTTAGGGTTTGTTAATGGACCAGGAGTGTTTTCAGAACTGCTTTGAGTGATTACTGTCACCGAGAACTTTGTAATTTCTCCCGCTTGGCCGAATAGCGGACAAAGAGAGCACAACACCACAGGCAAATAAAAGATGTGTGCGTGTGCGCATAGCTCGACTTACTTTGTTAAAGTTGCTTGCGAACTTCTGAAGCTGAGGTAGCCGTAGTTTCCCCTAAAACGGATTGGTTTTAGAGCCAAACAATAATAAATATAGGCAGGCTGCATACAAACAAAGCTGATTGAAGGCGGGCAGAGCTTAGCTTCGGTTCATAAATACTAAAATATTACTGTAACCAGCTGGACAATGGGCCAAATCAGCTTAAAATAGAGAAGAGTTACGCCATGCACATAACTCGAATGGGGCTAATGAGAATTGACTGAAACTCAATTTAAAAGTTAAGCTGTTGCTGAACTTTCTGTCACTGTGTGGGTGCATTTTATATGCGCGTTATGTGAAGCGAAAGGACAGTAAATTAAGAGCTTAAACAATTATCTAATAGACATGCCACAAAATTAGTTTAAGGACTTGTGCTGCGGCAGACAGAGCCAGAGGACAATGACGAAGCCACAAAGGGGACATTCCAATTACAGTAAAAACATCAGACAGGCATTAACCCTCACACACACACACACGCATACAGATAAATCATTTTGAAAGTATTTCGAAAAGAGAATGCAATGCGAAGTGAAGCGAGAAAATGCAAGCCAAAACAACAAGGACATAATGTTGCTGTTCACACTGACAGAGAACCACTGCAGTGGGTAGTAGAAAGAACAAGTAAGAAGGCTCTAGTGGGGAACGCTCGACTAAAGAGGATACCCTGAAACCTCCAAGGTGATATTCTAATCATTCTACATTTCATTGACCCAGTACATGCATACACATGTATACACACGCACACATAAGCCCGCGCTCTAATAACTACGCAGTAAGCAGCGACTGCGCCCGGGCTGCGCTGCAGTGCGGAGCAATATTATGAGAGTTTATTTGTTGAATAATTTCTTTTGTAGACATAGGATCTTAATGAAACTTTCAGAACGTAATCATAAAAGTGTAAAGTTGTGTACTTTCCAAAGCACAAGTCTCTAGTACTTGATACACGTTTTTTACGAATTGGGGGCGAAGGGGGCGTGGTATCCAAAATCTGTAAATGGCAAAATGTGTGTATCTATCTAATGCATATACACAGTAAATCTGAAGTCTCTATGTCTAAAAGTGATCAAATTAGTCAGAGAAAAACAATATGAATTTATCGAATATCTATCGATAAAAAAGATAATGAATGATTTATCGAAAAATTTGATAACATTTTTCAAAATATCAGTATACACGAGTCTACATACAAAATTTCAGCTCTCTAGCTCTTATAACTTCTAAGATCTAGGCGTTCATACGGACGGACGGACGGACGGACAGACGGACGAGGCTATATCAACTCAGCTCGTCACCCTGATCAAGAATATATATACTTTATAGGGTCAAACACGCCTCCTTCTGCCTGTTACATACTTTTCACAAAACCATTATACCCTGATTTTCCATTTTCAATAGGTTCGGGAGTATAAAAACGAAACAGAACAGCAAGGTGGAACAACCCACCCAGAATGAAGACTTTATCTGCTGCCGCTACCACTCTCAAATCTATATTACAGAGCCTATCGAGCCAGAATTCGTGTACAACGGCTAGGGCTAAAAGTGATTTCTGCTACCGGTTTAGACACAGTCAGCTCGTCAGCTCCTCATTTCAATGCCCCCTGCGGGGCCTGTGAAGCGAAATGCGTGTCGACTTTTTGTTTTTTGCCATTTTCAATTTCCTTCCTGTTTCATTCTTTTTTGAGAACGCAATATTGCAAATGAAAAGTTAAACAACGTTGCAGCTAGACTCCACATGCGCTAAATGAATTGCAAATAGAAATGGAACAGCACAAAGGCCGAGAGGAGCCGGCTCACCTGGCCTCGGCTGGCAGCTTGTGTGGTCTCTGGCCCTTTTGGCAATGTTCAGACGACGGAAGTTACGCTGACGTGATGCGTTAGTCAAATTACGATGTGTGTGTGTCGGGGTGAGGGCATGGTCAGCCAAAAGCTCTTATTGATGATTTAACGTACTCAAAACACTAATTGGCAGCGCTTTAGCTTTCAATCCAGTAAATTCCAATTGGGTTACAATTGATTATATCACGCCCGGCAAGCTTCATGATTAATGTCCTTATTTAAGAGCCATCAAATGCCGTCACATAATCAGGCTGGACCACTCAAAACAGGCAACAAATCAAAGAGTGCGACAAGGAGTTCCGATTCATTTTTGGAGAAATTCTGGGAATAAAATGTATGTGGCTTAGGGGAGCAATCAGCATGGCACACACACAACAATAAAAGAGCAAAGCATATCGAAAAACATATAAACTCTGGTCGCCGCCTCCTGCTGCCGTCAGGCCATTTAAATTCATTTGCTGAAGCAATTTGAAATGCCCAAAAGCGCGATGCCCCCTTTTATAGTCGAAGGCGTAGCATAACAAACCTTGCTCCTTGTTCTGGCCCAAAACATTTTATTGGCCTCAGCCCCCACCCCTTGCGACCAAGCATGTAATAAGCAGAATATATAGCAAGCGAATAACGAACTTAGATCAGTTAACTTCTCTTTTTCTTTCATTCTCTTTTGTTGCTCATTTTTGTTCTGTTTTTCTTTTTCTGCTTTACCTTCGGCCTTCTGCCAGCCGCCTGGCTGGCTAAGAGTTTTATTTTCGCTTCGCTCCTTGTTCTGTGCAACGGGCTCGTTACGTGAATATTCGAGTGGTGGCCGCCAGCGCACAATTCACAGCTGATGCGGATGCTGCTGCTGCTGCGGATGCTGCTCATGTCGGGAACTTACTCCGGGCTGCCACTGTGGCCACTTTTTTTTATGGCAACACTGCACAGAGCCTTATCAGGCCGAGGCACGTCTGCCAAATGGACAACGTATGTGCCCAGCCACTTAAGCACTTCCGATTTTTATGCAGCCCTGCTGACTCGGCAAGAGTTGCCTGAGCCAAAAATACTGCATGCACAAAAATGGGACTTGTATGATTGTCGACTATTGTGGCAACTGTACGCCTGGCTGATTGTTTCGTGCATGCCAAAAGCGTATTCCATGGGCTGCATATGAGAAATTGCCATTAATTTTTATATTAAGATCCGTTGCGGCGTCTTTTATGTACCATCCAGCTTTCAGTTTAGGAATCATTCTCGATTTTTTTTGTTCATAAGGAGCCACCTTTTGTAGGGCCAGTTGGAACAGCTTCCGCGGCTGGCTCAACAGCTACAGGCTTATCTGCGCTGAGTCCACGACACGAGACTTCTGACAAATTAGCTGCAAGCGGACGAGAGGTCAACATTAAAGCGAGTCAACAAAATCTTGGTAGAGACAAAGAACATTAAGAAGATCAGCGAAAGAGTAGAGAGACGAGAGTAGAGCCAGAGAAACAAACAAAGCGGCTGGACCATAGTTTATATCAGCGATATATATTATAATCGAAAGAATTGTGGAAGTAGATTTGCATGGCGCATGAAAGGACTCACCATCCTGAAGCTCAGGTTGGCTAGCTGGCTGACGCATTAATTTAGCACTTAGTGCACGTTAAGCGTTTTAGAATCGATAAACTTTTATACCCAGTTGCGGTCGTGTTTAAGGAGAGCGGCTTCATGAAGGCAACCTGTCGCGTCAACACGACTCCTCCTAAGTACTCACATTGGGTGAACTTTAAGTGCGTTGCAGATTGTTTGTCTATTTGCTACAGTTATTTAATTGTTAGCTTATTATGTGCATTAATTACAGCGCCAGGCAGAGGCAGAGCCGTTGAGGCGTGATAACTATAGCGAATAACCGAGTTGCAATTATAATAAGATTTGCCATTTGTACCAAAATGCTGGCCCAGTGACCTGAAAAGTACAGTTCATTGTGAAATTATTAATTAAAATCAATTTGAATAGCATATACAAGGCATTAAAAAGTAAACAAGCTCAGCTTAATCAAACATATTACTTAACTGAGGGGGGGGGGGGGGGGGTTTTTTTTTTTTTTTTTTTTTTTAGAGAGAGAGAGAGAGAGAGTATCTCATTAGTGGCGGCAGCCACTATTAATAAGAGAAATTTTAATGGGCTACTTGCCTCAGACAACCGAAAAACCTTTGCCTAACATGATACGCAAGATCATTTCTATAAGTGCATACTTACAAATATATACATACATATATCTATAGCTATGTATGTGGACGCAGCATATTGTGTGCATTAAATGTCAGATCTTATAAGATAGCAGGCCAACTCCACCCATCCACTTGAACAAATTGGCACACACTTTTTGCCAGCTGCAGCTCCTGCTCCACCTATTGCTCCTGCTCCTCCTCCTACTCCTCTTCCTGCTCCTGCTGCTGCTGCTTCTGCAGCAACTGTATGAACTTTCAGGCATCGTTTGTGACTTCAAGGCACACATAGAGTCTCATTCAGTAAGCACGAAAATGTGTTTCCCTCCTCACTCACCCTCTCCCTCCTCATTCTCTCGCCTGTGTGTGAGTGTGTCAGAACATTACCATATTTCATACTCCACAAGAGTCTATTTCAGTTGTCAGAGCCGATTTTCTGCAACTGAAATGGTGGGGGAAATGTTCCCAAAAAAGGCGACGGCGTATTTCTAGCTAAACTGACAGAGGCACTTTGTACACACACACACACACACACACACACACACACACACACACATATGCTAAGAGAGAATCACACACAATAGAGCCAGCTGACACAGGAAGCATGTAGAAGCACTGATATATCAATACGAACTGCTTTTCCTCCTTTCCCCCCTGCTACTCCTCCTGCTCCTTTTTTACCTCCTACAATCAATCATTGTGGCATTTGCATTTGCTCGCCCAACTGCGGCTAATGGCTAGCCAACACCCCAGCTGCTCAACTAGCTTCATTGAATTTGCTGCTGCCACAAATACAAATTTGAGTTGCAAAATTTGTTGCAAAACCAAAAAATCAAATATGCAACGAGCAGCAAACAGCTCCTCCAGCCAAACGCCACAGATAAAAAAGCCTTAAGCACCAGGCACTGGTCGAAAACCTTATTTGCATATTATTATGAATTCAAAAGGACTTTTTTCTGCCAGCCGGTAGCCTGTGGAAAATTCAATTTTCGCCAGCATACCAAATGTTTGACAAGGTTTTTTTAGTTGTGAATATTGATTAATAAAAATCTCTCTTTTTTTTTTTTAGTAATTTCATTAATTCATCTATTGTGATTACAATTGCCAGCTGGACGATTTTTAATTTAGCATAAGCCAACAAATCGCTTCACATCAAAGTTGTGAACACTCCCACGCCACACACACACACACGCATTTATTAATATGTGTGTGTGTGTGTGTATCCTTTTATGAGAAAGTCAGGCCAAAGCGAAATCGGCCCATTTTCTTGCTGAGTTGGAACATTGAGTGCCGTCTGACGGCCCTGCAGCAGCAAAGTAGATCAAGGCAAGTTTTAGCAACAACAAAAAAAAAAGTGGCAGAGAGAGAGGGAGAGGGAGTGGGAGAGAGAGAGAGAGAAACAGATTCCAACTGCAAACGTAGGTTCAACATGAACAAGCCAAACTTCAGGCAGGACGAAACAGGACGAGTTGCTGGTGACGTTTGAGCCTCGGTATTTATTACAGGGGCTTACAAGTTTTTTTTTTTTTGGCCCGGCTTTTGTCTGATTTGAACTTTTCAGCCAAGGCAAGGCAGGGCAAGGCAATTTCGCAGGCTTTATGATGCCATGATCGTTGGGCCACTTTCGCTTTCGCTTTCGCTTTGGGTATCATTTCCTGTTTATCGGTGAGACGGCAGCAGTTTGACAAATATGCGGCGTTTTGGGCTCCTGGAATGCGGTCAGTGTAACACTTTGGAGCACATTTAGCATTTCAAAATGGGCCGACAATGGCGGCAATGTGGCCAAGTTTACAAGTTGCATATATTTTCTGGGGCCAACTTTGGCAATAAATTTCAAGTCTAGGTCTGGCCGAAGCTTTTTCGGGTTGGCCATTGTGCAGCGCGCCACCTTAGTCCGACTCGTGAAGGAGCCCGCCGGACGCATTAACAATGAAATTTCAAGCTACTAACTTAAATTTGAAGGCACCGCCATTTCACACAGATACAGACACAGCCTCCCCATATATATTTATATCCGAGCACATATCCTCTGAAGGCCATGTGCTCAATGTCCTTACGAGTTTATGTTCGTTTTGTTTTCTCTTTAGTTTCGTTCTTCTTGCTGTTTATTGTCGCGTTAACGGCAATTTTCGTGCATAAAGTTTTATTCGCGTTTCGGTTTCGATTTCGCTTTCGATTCTTGTACGTTTCATTTAGCCTGGCCCCATCAGCCCCATAAGCTGCGGCTGTCTGAGTTTTTGTCTAACTATGGCTGGGTGTGTGTGTGTGTGTGTGTGTGTGTTGGCTGTTCGTGTCACTGAACGGTAAATTCAAATTAACATTTAATTTATCGCTGTCACCGTTATGGCTGTCGCCTGTCATGGTATCCTTGCAAGGAAAGTCTGTTTGCCGAGCAATGTTTCGAATTTATTGAGGAAACTCGTTTTGCTGATTTGTGCCTTAAACAGTGCGACGGCTGTCAGCCTTGCGCTCATATTTGGCAGGCGCTATCAACAAGCGAAAAGGACATGCGACAGCACAAAATGAGGGCCCAAACCAAAATGGCCAACAGTTGACGGAGATAGGCGCAGGTGAGGAGCGAAACTGTAAATTTTGTAAAAATTCTAGATTTTTCATCTCCTGCCATTTCTTGATTATTTTATGTAATATTATAAATAAATTAATATTAGATAAATAATGTTAATTTATTTAATTTCTAAGTAAATCAATTTTGTATTAAGTTTATATATTATGTATTTACTTTATATTAGAAATATTATATCTTTAATAGATGGAAGATGGAGGAGCAGAAGAACTTTAAAAAACATCCAAAAATACTTTCAAATGATTTTTAAGATTTTTCATCTCCTAATTATGTTATATAATATGGGAAAAAATAATATTAATATTATAAATAAATTAATGTTGTATTTATTTATTGAAAAATCCATCTTATATTTATTTATTATTATTATTAGTATTATAAATAAATAAATGCTGTATTCGTTTCATATATTTTTTATTTTATAAAATAAATACAATAGATGGGCTGATGATAGAGGAGGAGCAGAACCAGGAAAATAACGGAAAATATTTTTAATGATTACTAGATTTGTCACTTCTTGATTATTTTACATAATATTATAAATAAATAATATAATAGTATTATTATTTTTATAAATAAATAAATGTTGTATTCATTTTATATATTATTTTTTATTATTATTTTAAATTATAAATATTATTATATTATAAATATTCTCCGTTGCATTCTTGCGAGTTTTCAGAAATCTGTGAAATTTCCAGAAGCGTTAAATATCTAAACAGCTTTTGGTATGCGCATGGAAAATCGTTCGGTTAGTCGACTAATGCTGTGACTAAGGGCAGAATTGCGAATATCGCTGCTATCACGAGCACACAGTGCGGCTACGTGACTTTTTTGCTTGTGCCATTTGTCAAGCGAGTCGGAGCGAGTCGGAGCGAGTCGGGGCGAGTCGAGGCGGCATAACAGAGTCTCTGGCGCCAGAGTTATTTCAAATGATATCAGAGGCTTGCTGCACACAAGTTTTTCATTAAAGGAACAAATTTTAATTTTAATTAGACCCAAACGAGGCTAAGTACGTACAGTGCGAGAGATCAGAGCGCATGCGATTAAACCGCGTACTCCGTACGCCCACACACACACCAGCCCATGGACCACGCCCAGTTAGAAAGACCGCGAGGCATTTGAGTGCTGTTGCCGAGAGTAGTGCTGGGAATTTGTGCCACACAAACATAAAATGTTGTCGAGCACGCCGTGTTGCACATAAAAGTGTGCAGGAGCCGAAACGTGAAGCGACAGCATTACGCATTCAGCAACACCTCGCTGCGAGATAGAGCCGTACAGTGGAACCAGTTACAGTGGGACAGGCGCACGTGTATTCACATTTTTCCGCTTTACAATTTATGCACAAAAAGATACAGTCGATGCCCCACACCCCACCCCACCCCCAGCTACATGGATGTTGTCAGTCGGGTTCTGAAGAGAGAAAGAGAGAGAGAGAGAGAGAGAGCAGTTGAGTGAGCGAGCTGGCAACAGCTGCATTCAATTTCAGTGAAAAGCGCTGCACATTCAATGGCTGCAACTGCTGCGCCTTGCATTTGCCCAGCTTGGCTTTAGAAAATGTCTCGTATCTCGGCTATTGAATGCGGTTTTGGCTAGAGAGAGAGAGAGAGAGAGAGAGAGAGAGAGAGAGCGTGCATTTAAGAAATGGATTTATCCCATGTGAGCATTTATCACAAATTAATTTAAACACTTTGCAATCAAATCAACTGCTGGTTAATGCAGTTGACATCTATTCCATTTAGTTACTACTGTAAAATCCCAAGCTGAACTTAGATCAAGATTTAATATTCTAATGGGAAATGAAGTGAATTTTTAATTTTATATTATTTTTGCCAAATTTCTAATATGTTAAAATATGCTATAAACTTGTCTGGAGTCGAGGCATGAGCAGACATTTGAAATATTTCTTGTTATAGTTGCCTTTTAGTCAGCCTTAGCAGAAATTAAGCTTCATTCATATTTCTTTGAGCGTAAAATGTATAAAATAATTGACATGAGCGTAGCTTAGAATATATAGCCACAGTCTATGGCTAGCGGCATTCGTGAAAATATCTACGATCTGAACAAAACCGCATTTACCAAGCGAAATAGTTCTAGTCTGCTGTTGCTGCGAAAAGCTAAAGTGAAAAGCGCGTGAAAAGCGACGTCAAGCCGCAAGTGACAGACAATCTCCGTGTATTAGATGCAGCATGTTGTTGTTGTTGTTGCTGTTGTTGTTTTGTGGCTTTTATGGGTGTTGTGGGTGTTGCTAGAGCAGTTAACAGTAAAGTTGACGCCAGCTCAGACAGGCTGGATGATGAAACAAAATAAAAGTCAAGCGAGAGCGAGAGAGCTGGCAGTGAAATGGGTAAGAAACAAAGTAGATAACATTCATAAAAGAGCATCAACAGGGGCTGACCCCTCCCCACCTGCTCTACCTGGCTATCGTTGGCATTTTGAAGGCTCTGACTTAAAGCATTTGGTTTTTTTTTCCATCACTCACTCAGCTCGTTGCAGGCCAAGTCCTATTTATGGACAGCTCAGACAGCCAACAAATAGTCGCTTGGGTTTTATTTGCTTTTAATTTCTTTTCAATTTGCGCAAAGTGCTCACGGTGTCTGCAATCAGGCAAGGAAATACCTGTTGGCGTTAAGTAAATGTGTCAGGCAAGGGCAGAGAAATATGCAAGGCAACAGAAGCAGTTGTGGAACCACTTTAAATCAGTCTATATATGGTATGCATTTCACATTCCATCATCATCGGTCAATTGAGACTATTCTGTCTTGCTTTTAACGAGAGCTCAATCCAGCTCCCTTTCTCTTGTCAAATCAAAGACTAAAGGAATGGATACACGAATCGTCCTCTTTTCATATTTTTGCAGTGAATACCCCTACTGCAAATAAACAGGTCAACAGCAGCTACCGCCGCAGCAGTCCGAGAGCAATGGGCCAACATAATGTCAAACAATTTATCAACGTAAAATATCGCGACACAGTTTTCACACACTGCGGCCAACCGACAAAAGTGTCAAATTCGATATTGTTGCACAGCAGAGCTAATTGCATTTGGCCCCAAATTTGTGGGCGTTAATTATGCGACCACAAAACGCTTACGCGTTAATTTAATGTGTCAAATTTAGTCTACAAAATTAAACACAGCAAAAAATAAAAAAAAATTAAATGCATGTAATAAAAGCCTCAATTCGGAGCTGTCAAAAATATTCATGTAAATTATGAATGTTTGTTTTATGACAACGTTCCTAAAAAAAAACTAGCTAGCAAGTCAATTTTACTTCTATATAATGCATAGGGATATGCTTGTACCTTTAATACTCTGTTTTTTTTTTCTATTCAACTTTATCACATAATAAACGCATAATATATTTTACGTCTTATATTAAATTAAACAAGTTGTATTTACGACATGAAAATATCATAAATTATTTGTAGGACGTGTTAAATAGAATATTTTTGAACAGCGGCATGAATTATAATAGCGCATGAATAATAATGAGCATTCAACACAATAGCGATACGATTTTATGAATATCATTTGAGTCGAGGTGGTAAACTAGTTATTTATATGTAACTTTTGTTTCTCAAAAGAAATATACATTATAATTATAAATAAAAAGTCTGGGAAAATAGAAAAGAAAATACTATTTTTAAATTTAAATAAAAAGCCTGGAAAATAGAACAAAAAATTATTATTTTTGCTTCATCATCTATTTTAAATATATTTATATATATTGTAATAAAAAAAGAGAAACTTCATTAAATTAAAAATTAATTATTTTACCCATTCACAGTTTGTAAAAAAATTATAATTATATAAAATAATAACAATAATAATAATAAAAATTCTAACAAAAATAAACCGAATCAATATATGGCAAATCGGAAAATGAAAGTGACGTGAATGAGTATTCTGCAGTCGGTAATGCCCAGTAGTATATGTAATACGAAGAGTACATTTCATTTCATTATTACTGTCAGTTGCTCTACGTGAGTACAGTAAAAATATTGTACACGACTTTGCTTGCTGCTTGAAGCAGAGTAGAGTAGAGCAAAGAATGAGTACAGTATTTTTAACAACACTGTTCAGTAGAACTCTATAGTGTTGGAAATGAATGCAATATGCAACACATATGAAATATGAAAAGAAAAGATCAAGTAGGCTAGTTATTATGACAGGGAATATTTCTATATACTGTTACGAATGCAAATGCTACAGCTTCTACATATAATAGATAATAGAGCTTCCTAATAAAAATTGAAAAAAATCTACATATAATATATATTCGATATCAAAAAGATTTAGCGTACAGAGAGTCGTAGTTCCATAGGAACAAACCTCTCTCTCTCTCTCTCTGTCTCTCTCTCTCTCTCTATCTCTCTCTCTCTCTGGCAATTCACTTGACTGTGATATATGTATGCTCTCTTAAGCACAATTATTGAAAAAACCAGAAATATGTTTGAACATAAATTACACGTATTTGGACATGTTAACGCGCCTCTGGCCAGCCAATTGGGTACGAATTTTTATGAATTTTGGCTATCTTTAAAATCGCATTTGTGCTCGAGTCGGGCAATATTATTTATTGATTTTGGTTTTCGGCACATTTGCAATGGAGGCCACATCACATCACGAAATATAAATGTTATGCATAGCTGAACATGTGTGTATGTATATGTATCTGTATATATGTGTGTAGCCAGAGGCGTAACATTAATTAGCAAACTTGAACTTTGGAACCTTTCTGAACTGGTGGCAGAATTTGGACCAGGTGAATTGGGTGTATGCATTTCAATGTTTGCCTAATGAAATTACAGTTTTTGTTTTCAATGCTGTACGCATCCAGATTGTTTGCTTTATTGAATTAATTTGATATCCTGCAGCATATGGAGAGGGTCTGACTGTCTGGCTTGCGGTCAAAGAGGATTCTGTTTGCTCACATTTAATTTTTGTTTGTGGTTTGCCTTGTTACACATCAACGAGCTGCAATAGTTTCGCCCCTCCCCCCTTTTTTTTCGACACTAATTCCCCATTATTGGAAGTAGTATGTAAACGTAGTGCCGATGCCGTATTGTTGGCCGTACAATTTGTGCATTTTAATGCCATAATTAAAATTAAATGGGCCTCATTGATGTCACACACAATCGACTAAAGTACATAATATGAAAAGCAGAACATAATTCAATATACATTTCGCAATTTGCTGCCTTTGTCTCTTCGAGTAATTGAAGCATTAACGCATCTCGATGCAACTTTAATTTGATTAAGCCACACACACACACACAAACGCCCACACTTGAGGCGGGTGCAGAGCATCTGTCAGCTGGCGGCGGAAAACATTTACGACTTGACAAATGTGCACAATTTTCATAATTTCATTTTACATTTGCGGCCCCAAAGGCCCCACGGCTCACATTCCTAATGAGTTTTTCGTGTCAAAGGTCGACAGCACAAGCTGTTAAGCCCTAGTGTGATAGTTAGAACCTTAAGGCTTTTATTTGAAACACACTCGACTCTGCCAAGAAACTACTACAGGGAAGTGTCCCCTATACATATGTATATGTATATGTATATATATAGATATATGCACATTCATTTCATTTTTAACTCAAAAGTCTCGTTATGAAACAAAATGTGCTTAGTAATTAGAGCACATTTCGTTTAGTAATTCATTGCTCAATAATTTTTATTAACAAGTGCATTTTGAGCAATAATTTTAAATATTTAAATGCTCTACAGGCAAACAAATAGAATATATTGGTTGTCAGCATTTACTGCAGGCGGAAAGTATTCTCTATTAAGTAAGAATCTGGTATAGCAATTTAATATATATATAATTATTTTTTTTTTTGTTATTATTATATAAATTGTTATTGAGTAAGAATCTGGTATAACTAGTATATAATTTTTTTTTTTATTATTTTTATATTTTATTTTATTTATTTTATTTATTTTTTTTTATTGTATAAATCATTATTGAATAAGAATCTGGTATAGCTAGTAGATAATTATATTTATTTTTATATAAATTATTTTTTAATTATTATTTATATATACAATTATATTTTTTTTTTTCATGCATCACATTGCCAGGTCGCGTTCTTAAAGTTACCATCCAGTTTTTTTTCAAAAATTCGAAAAATTAATTAGTTATGACAGAATTTTTAAGAATTTTTTGGTGTACCCATTATTTTCATCATCAGTGTATATAATCTACATAGATATTAATCTCTTTATATCTCTTTTTATTTTCATCTCTCTTTTTTTTTTTAATCTCTTTATCTAATGTAAATCTTTACAATCTACATTCAAAGTAGACATGCAAATATTTCAAACACCTGCTCAAGCTGTTTCTGACAGTCAACTTCATATGATTGTCATACTCATGCCGTGTAATCAATGCATTTTGAATCAAATATGAATGCATGACTTATCTTTTCAATAACGGCTTAAATTTGATTCATATTTGACTTGCCATAAAGTGCAATTGTTGCAGATAGATTGAATTTTAATTATTAAAAATCAATTGAGCAATTTGCTCTTGAATTTCATTCACCTGTAATAAAATAGCTCAAATTGAGCTGAAATTCAAATTTGTTTATTTTTAAAGTCATATACATAGCACAAACATACATATATATATATAAATATATTTTATTTTTATGTGCACATTTCTAAAATAAAGCTTTAAGCTAAATTGAAAATATTTTCTGCATATTTTCTACATGTTTATTTTGATTATTATTATTATTTTTTTATTTATATCGAAAGCAATGAACGTGAACAGCTGCTCAATTGATGCCGTGTGGCCTGGGCATTGACTGTGAAAATTTTGCCACATCGCTGATGAATCGCATTTAATGGCCATAAAAAGGTTCGCCTCAGCTCAGCGCTCGACTCATTTGGAGTTGAAGGCAGCTGCTAGACAATGGATTGCTGCTGGAGGTGACAAGCACAGAGTTAACTGCTGACACTAAACAGTTACTAAATTTTCCAGCAACAACAACAACAACAATTGTGTTAATACAAATTTCATTTCACTCTGAATACGCTACGTGCTTTGTATGCTAATTGCATTGCAGGTCTAACGAACGTAGCAAAAATTACGCTGCAAACAATTAGGAAAGCAGTCATCAGTCATTGGCTTGACGAATGATAAACCAGCGCCTAAAACAAACAGAGAGAGAATGAGAGAGGGAGAGAGAGAGAGAGAGAGAGAGAAAGAGAGAGAGTGAGAGGCAGAGAGAGACTGTGAGATTGTCTGTGGGAACCCAGGCAAAAAAAATCTGTTCGCATTTCATATAAATCAGCGCTCAATGTCAATTTCTAATTAGAACCGGAGACATAAAAATCACTGCAACTGCCAAGAGCAGCGACTGTCAGTCACTGGCTCTTCCTCTAGTTGTTGTTGTTGTTGTTGCTGATGACGTAGCTGACTGGGACAGAGGGGCTTGACTTGTTTGCGGCAACACAGCATTGATTGGCTGACTGATGAGCCACAAAAGAGGAACGATAATCGTGTCGCTGTGCTCCTGGGCCATCAGCCAGCATGTGAACTGTGCTGCTGGCCTGGCATGAATCGAGCAGCGCTGGCACACTGGCACGTGGGTGCATTCAATTGAGGGAGGGAGGGAGGCACAAGTGGCGTCAGATTTACATGGACAACATGACTAAATGATGCACAATCGTCAGTCAAATTTACAGTCACACAAAGAGAGAAACAGAGAGAGAGAGAGAGGGAGAGCGAGTGAGCATTGGCATCGCTCATACGCCGCATTGCACATGTCTGCGTGCATTTCGCTGCAGTCTCAATGTCAGAGTCCGAGTGGAGCGACATATGAGCGCTTAATTTATGCCTGAAGGCACAATCAATTTCTCATCGAGCTTTGTGCTACGCTTATCGCATTAACAAAGGGCAGTCAAAATCAATTACCAAACCGAAATGGGCCAGCAAATTGACGGCATTGTTACTGCTTCTGTTTATGTATCTGTTTCTGTTTCTGTTTTGAATTATTGTTTCGCTGTGTTGTTCGCCAAAGTGACGTAAAGACCAAAAAAACCCGAAATACATTTTTGTTTAATTGAAGGCAGCATAATGTGAACAACAGCGTTCAACTGAGGAAGCTCTTTATATTTGTTTGGGGCCATGAACTTGAGCCACACAAAATTAAATGAAAACACTTTAACAACCGGCAGCAGCCAACACCAACAACAACAACAGCAAGTCGAGCAATTAAATGAAATCAAATAAAAATACCAAACGTAAGTGAACGCCTCTGAGTATTTTTAGTGCAGCGTCGACTGCGCCGCCGACAGAGACCTCTTCGGGCATTTTCATGTGCATTTTGTCTCGAATAAATCATTGAAGAGCTGCTCGAACAGCTCGAACAACGACTGTCGAATGCGCTGCATTAAGCAAAGTAAAAAAAAAAAGAAAAATTATGAAAATGTATTTATTTACTAGAGCTAAGAATTTAAATAAAATAAAAATAAATAAAATAAAAACAATAAATGGGAAAATATTTCGGTGTAGATTAAAATCAATGAATGGGAAAATAGATCAATTTTATTTGGAAATTTATTTATTTATTAGAGATGAGAATTTAAATAAAATAAAAATAAATAAAATAAAAACAATAAATGGGAAAATAAATCAAAGTAGATTAAAATTAATGAATAGGAAAATACATCAATTTTGTTTGGAAATTTATTTATTTATTAGAGATAAGAATTTAAATAAAATAAAAATAAATAAGATAAATTAATTAAATTTAAATAAAATAAATAATTAAATAAAAACAATAAATGTGAAAGTAAATCGGTGTAGATTAAAAGAAATGAATAGGAAAATAGATTAATTTCGTTTATGAATATGAGCTAAATTGTGGAAGGGAAGTTTAGCTAATAAATATTCAGTCATCATTTAAATATAACTAAAATAATATAGACATATTTTTGTATTTTAATGCAAGAGCATCAAACAAAAGATGATTGCCAAATCAAATTAAATCTAATGTTATATTGTTTCTGTGAGAAAATAAATTTAGTTTGAATTTGTAGAGCAAAAACAAGCAAAATACAAATACAAATGTAAAATTTTCAATTAAAGTAGTAAAACAAAAATGCATTAAATTTGTAGAATTATTATTATTACTGTCTATCAACAGTAGATTTTCTATACACATTGTTTATTCACTAATAGGAAAAGAGCTTTATCAAACACTTTAGGCAACTGCTCTTGAACTTGAAGCACTTATGGCCAAGTCTCAAGTTGTATGAGTGCGCAGACAAGCTGAAGAGTTAGTTAGCACGCTTTCGATTGCCGTCTCGCTCGATGCCTAGATATAACAGAAACTATCCTCGAAACAATTCGCTGCTGCTCAGCCGAGCAAAGCAAAACTAAATCAAGCTCGAACCAGAAATAGTTGTAGAACTACAAAAGTTGCCCGTGAGCTGATAACAGCAGCTTCGCTTTCTGCTGCGTTGATAATAGAGATGTTGTTGGTTAAGCATTTCGTTATGCTCTTACACCCACATTCACACATTCACACACACACACACACTCATATGCTTGAAAACTAGTAATGAAACGCATTCGCACTTTGCATACCAAATGCTACCAACTTAATATAGATAAAATTTGTATAAAACGAACACAAAAGAATTATTATATGCGATGAGTGAATCAAATAATGTATATCTACATCTGCACACACGTACAAACATGTGTATATCCACACGTATGTGTGTGTGTGTGTGTGTGAGAGACTGGCATCTATGAATTTCAATTGCGCTACGTGTTCATATGTGGCTCGCGTTCGACGGACCGCATGTAGTCGCTGTCGCTGTCGCAGTCGCTGCCGCAGTCGTCGTCGCCGTCGCCGTCAATGTCTGCTGATTACACATGCACTTATAAGTAGAGCGACTCGGAAATTCAAGCTGCGGCTCCCATACATCATTCATAATAAGCTAGAACGCAGTCAGCAATTGCTTTTGTGAATGAATGCCGAATGCTGAATGCAAGAAGCTCTGATGCAACGGCTATTGATGTCATACACTGTAAGAAAAACTCAAGGGTGTAACGGAAGAGTTTTGCAGCCAATTGGCCACAGGGCGTATGACTAATTGCATTAAAGAGGTAAACAAACAGAGTCCAGCGTTCAGGCGTAACTGAAACTCAATTCAATAATCATATTTACTGCAGTTTTTCTTTGACAATTCATGAATGCCGCTCGGATGGCGACAAATATTTGAATATATAAACGGCCGGTTAATAGGGCGTTGCAAATGACTCATGTGGCACGGCAATTAAAATAAAATTAATTGATGAAAATTCCATCACGTCTTAATTACATTTGCAGCCAGTCAAACGGAAAGCTACTTCAGCTGCTGCCATCGGCCATCGGCGTTGCACTTGATGCAAAGCGACACCCATGGCAACAACAACAACAACAACAACAGCCATAATGATGATGACAATAATGACAACAACAAGCTGCTGCGATTTGGCGAAGGGCATATGAAATCATGTGTAGAGCGCAGAGCGCATCAGCAAAAATAAATAAATTCTATATATACATACATACATATATGTATATATGTATATATATAGTTACATACATATGTATATGACAGTTATCTGTGAATAAGTTGATTATTAAATATTACAAATGCATCAAGCTTAGCTTAACTTAGCTGCAATCGCATAGAATTTCGATTCATGCATATACGAGTATATTATCTATATAGCTCTGCATTACTTAACACATCGTCAAATAGAACAACAAATTCCCAGCTATCAAGTTACCTTGCACTTGCATTCATTATACTAAATAATAAATAATAATATTAATAAAGTACTTGCATAACATTTTATTGAATAATAAAAAAAGAACTCTTGAATATAAACGTAAATTGTTGTTTTACATATTACGATAATTTATGCATTCAAAGATAATATTTAAATGAGCTCATTGTTTAAATACCCTGTATTTAGTATTTCTTTTCTTTATTTTATTTATTTCATTTATTATTATTCTTCTTATTATTATTGATTATCATTTTATTATTATTATTTAATATTTAAATGAACTCATTGTTTAAATACCCTGTATTTTTATTTTGTATTTTATTTATTTCACTTATTATTATTATTATTACTATTATTATTATTTATTATTATTTTATTTTTTTAAATAATATTATGTATTATTTAATATTTAAATTAATTCATTGTTTAAATACCCTGTATTTTTTATTTTATTTTATTTTATTTTTTTTTTTAATTTTTTTTTTTCATTTATTATAATTATTATTATTATTTTATTTTATTTTATTTTTTTTTTAATTTTTTTTTTTCATTTATTATAATTATTATTATTATTTTATTTTATTTTATTTTTTATTTTTTTAATAATAATATTATTTATTATTTAATATTTAAATGAATTCATTATTTAATTTCTTATTTGTTTTTTTTTTATTTTATTTTTATATTCGTATTTTTTATTTTATTTTATATTTATTTCATTTTTAAAATTTATATTTATTTATTTGATTTATTTTTTATTCTTTGATTAATGCGCGAAAAAAAATGCAAACCTATTTACAGATGGGAGTTAGGATAATATACAAATAAAAATATATTCAAAATATTTCAACATTAACTACAAGGTATCTCGCAGCTGGACACACGCGATCCAA
>JAWNOM010000093.1:0-16347 GCA_035045965.1 Drosophila aldrichi
AAAATTACAAATCACTTGTTTTTTTGGGGCTTTTCATGATACATTAAGCTGATTTAACACTCAATTTTAGTTAATTGTTCTTTATTATAAAATGGTTTAACATGTTAAATATTTTTTCATCAGAGCGTCAAAATTACAAATCACTTGTTTTTTTGGGGCTTTTCATGATACATTAAGTTGATTTAACACTCAATTTTAGTTAATTGTTCTTTATTATAAAATGGTTTAACATGTTAAATATTTTTTCATCAGAGCGTCAAAATTACAAATCACTTGTTTTTTTGGGGCTTTTCATGATACATTAAGCTGATTTAACACTCAATTTTAGTTAATTGTTCTTTATTATAAAATGGTTTAACATGTTAAATATTTTTTCATCAGAGCGTCAAAATTACAAATCACTTGTTTTTTTGGGGCTTTTCATGATACATTAAGTTGATTTAACACTCAATTTTAGTTAATTGTTCTTTATTATAAAATGGTTTAACATGTTAAATATTTTTTCATCAGAGCGTCAAAATTACAAATCACTTGTTTTTTTGGGGCTTTTCATGATACATTAAGCTGATTTAACACTCAATTTTAGTTAATTGTTCTTTATTATAAAATGGTTTAACATGTTAAATATTTTTTCATCAGAGCGTCAAAATTACAAATCACTTGTTTTTTTGGGGCTTTTCATGATACATTAAGCTGATTTAACACTCAATTTTAGTTAATTGTTCTTTATTATAAAATGGTTTAACATGTTAAATATTTTTTCATCAGAGCGTCAAAATTACAAATCACTTGTTTTTTTGGGGCTTTTCATGATACATTAAGCTGATTTAACACTCAATTTTAGTTAATTGTTCTTTATTATAAAATGGTTTAACATGTTAAATATTTTTTCATCAGAGCGTCAAAATTACAAATCACTTGTTTTTTTGGGGCTTTTCATGATACATTAAGCTGATTTAACACTCAATTTTAGTTAATTGTTCTTTATTATAAAATGGTTTAACATGTTAAATATTTTTTCATCAGAGCGTCAAAATTACAAATCACTTGTTTTTTTGGGGCTTTTCATGATACATTAAGCTGATTTAACACTCAATTTTAGTTAATTGTTCTTTATTATAAAATGGTTTAACATGTTAAATATTTTTTCATCAGAGCGTCAAAATTACAAATCACTTGTTTTTTTGGGGCTTTTCATGATACATTAAGCTGATTTAACACTCAATTTTAGTTAATTGTTCTTTATTATAAAATGGTTTAACATGTTAAATATTTTTTCAACAGAGCGTCAAAATTACAAATCACTTGTTTTTTTGGCGCTTTTCATGATACATTAAGCTGATTTAACACTCAATTTTCGTTAATTGTTCTTTATTATAAAATGGTTTAACATGTTAAATATTTTTTCATCAGAGCGTCAAAATTACAAATCACTTGTTTTTTTGGGGCTTTTCATGATACATTAAGCTGATTTAACACTCAATTTTAGTTAATTGTTCTTTATTATAAAATGGTTTAACATGTTAAATATTTTTTCATCAGAGCGTCAAAATTACAAATCACTTGTTTTTTTGGGGCTTTTCATGATACATTAAGCTGATTTAACACTCAATTTTCGTTAATTGTTCTTTATTATAAAATGGTTTAACATGTTAAATATTTTTTCATCAGAGCGTCAAAATTACAAATCACTTGTTTTTTGGGGCTTTTCATGATACATTAAGCTGATTTAACACTCAATTTTAGTTAATTGTTCTTTATTATAAAATGGTTTAACATGTTAAATATTTTTTCATCAGAGCGTCAAAATTACAAATCACTTGTTTTTTTGGGGCTTTTCATGATACATTAAGCTGATTTAACACTCAATTTTAGTTAATTGTTCTTTATTATAAAATGGTTTAACATGTTAAATATTTTTTCATCAGAGCGTCAAAATTACAAATCACTTGTTTTTTGGGGCTTTTCATGATACATTAAGCTGATTTAACACTCAATTTTAGTTAATTGTTCTTTATTATAAAATGGTTTAACATGTTAAATATTTTTTCATCAGAGCGTCAAAATTACAAATCACTTGTTTTTTTGGGGCTTTTCATGATACATTGCTGATTTAACACTCAATTTTAGTTAATTGTTCTTTATTATAAAATGGTTTAACATGTTAAATATTTTTTCAACAGAGCGTCAAAATTACAAATCACTTGTTTTTTGGCGCTTTTCATGATACATTAGCTGATTTAACACTCAATTTTAGTTAATTGTTCTTTATTATAAAATGGTTTAACATGTTAAATATTTTTTCATCAGAGCGTCAAAATTACAAATCACTTGTTTTTTGGGCTTTTCATGATAATTGCTGATTTAACACTCAATTTTAGTTAATTGTTCTTTATTATAAAATGGTTTAACATGTTAAATATTTTTTCATCAGAGCGTCAAAATTACAAATCACTTGTTTTTTGGGGCTTTTCATGATAATTGCTGATTTAACACTCAATTTTAGTTAATTGTTCTTTATTATAAAATGGTTTAACATGTTAAATATTTTTTCATCAGAGCGTCAAAAACAAATGATTGTTTTTGACGCTTTCTGATAAAAACTATTTAACATGTTAAACCATTTTATAATAAAGAACAATTAATAAAATTGAGTGTTAAATCAGCTTAATGTATCATGAAAAGCGCCAAAAAAACAAGTGATTTGTAATTTTGACGCTCTGTTGAAAAAATATTTAACATGTTAAACCATTTTATAATAAAGAACAATTAACTAAAATTGAGTGTTAAATCAGCTTAATGTATCATGAAAAGCCCCAAAAAACAAGTGATTTGTAATTTTGACGCTCTGATGAAAAAATATTTAACATGTTAAACCATTTTATAATAAAGAACAATTAACTAAAATTGAGTGTTAAATCAGCTTAATGTATCATGAAAAGCCCCAAAAAACAAGTGATTTGTAATTTTGACGCTCTGATGAAAAAATATTTAACATGTTAAACCATTTTATAATAAAGAACAATTAACGAAAATTGAGTGTTAAATCAGCTTAATGTATCATGAAAAGCCCCAAAAAACAAGTGATTTGTAATTTTGACGCTCTGATGAAAAAATATTTAACATGTTAAACCATTTTATAATAAAGAACAATTAACTAAAATTGAGTGTTAAATCAGCTTAATGTATCATGAAAAGCCCAAAAAAACAAGTGATTTGTAATTTTGACGCTCTGATGAAAAAATATTTAACATGTTAAACCATTTTATAATAAAGAACAATTAACGAAAATTGAGTGTTAAATCAGCTTAATGTATCATGAAAAGCCCCAAAAAAACAAGTGATTTGTAATTTTGACGCTCTGATGAAAAAATATTTAACATGTTAAACCATTTTATAATAAAGAACAATTAACTAAAATTGAGTGTTAAATCAGCTTAATGTATCATGAAAAGCCCCAAAAAAACAAGTGATTTGTAATTTTGACGCTCTGATGAAAAAATATTTAACATGTTAAACCATTTTATAATAAAGAACAATTAACTAAAATTGAGTGTTAAATCAGCTTAATGTATCATGAAAAGCGCCAAAAAAACAAGTGATTTGTAATTTTGACGCTCTGATGAAAAAATATTTAACATGTTAAACCATTTTATAATAAAGAACAATTAACTAAAATTGAGTGTTAAATCAGCTTAATGTATCATGAAAAGCCCCAAAAAAACAAGTGATTTGTAATTTTGACGCTCTGATGAAAAAATATTTAACATGTTAAACCATTTTATAATAAAGAACAATTAACTAAAATTGAGTGTTAAATCAGCTTAATGTATCATGAAAAGCCCCAAAAAACAAGTGATTTGTAATTTTGACGCTCTGATGAAAAAATATTTAACATGTTAAACCATTTTATAATAAAGAACAATTAACTAAAATTGAGTGTTAAATCAGCTTAATGTATCATGAAAAGCCGCAAAAAAACAAGTGATTTGTAATTTTGACGCTCTGATGAAAAAATATTTAACATGTTAAACCATTTTATAATAAAGAACAATTAACTAAAATTGAGTGTTAAATCAGCTTAATGTATCATGAAAAGCGCCAAAAAAACAAGTGATTTGTAATTTTGACGCTCTGTTGAAAAAATATTTAACATGTTAAACCATTTTATAATAAAGAACAATTAACTAAAATTGAGTGTTAAATCAGCTTAATGTATCATGAAAAGCCCCAAAAAACAAGTGATTTGTAATTTTGACGCTCTGATGAAAAAATATTTAACATGTTAAACCATTTTATAATAAAGAACAATTAACTAAAATTGAGTGTTAAATCAGCTTAATGTATCATGAAAAGCCCCAAAAAAACAAGTGATTTGTAATTTTGACGCTCTGATGAAAAAATATTTAACATGTTAAACCATTTTATAATAAAGAACAATTAACTAAAATTGAGTGTTAAATCAGCTTAATGTATCATGAAAAGCCCAAAAAAACAAGTGATTTGTAATTTTGACGCTCTGATGAAAAAATATTTAACATGTTAAACCATTTTATAATAAAGAACAATTAACTAAAATTGAGTGTTAAATCAGCTTAATGTATCATGAAAAGCCCCAAAAAAACAAGTGATTTGTAATTTTGACGCTCTGATGAAAAAATATTTAACATGTTAAACCATTTTATAATAAAGAACAATTAACTAAAATTGAGTGTTAAATCAGCTTAATGTATCATGAAAAGCCCAAAAAAACAAGTGATTTGTAATTTTGACGCTCTGATGAAAAAATATTTAACATGTTAAACCATTTTATAATAAAGAACAATTAACTAAAATTGAGTGTTAAATCAGCTTAATGTATCATGAAAAGCGCCAAAAAAACAAGTGATTTGTAATTTTGACGCTCTGTTGAAAAAATATTTAACATGTTAAACCATTTTATAATAAAGAACAATTAACTAAAATTGAGTGTTAAATCAGCTTAATGTATCATGAAAAGCCCCAAAAAAACAAGTGATTTGTAATTTTGACGCTCTGATGAAAAAATATTTAACATGTTAAACCATTTTATAATAAAGAACAATTAACTAAAATTGAGTGTTAAATCAGCTTAATGTATCATGAAAAGCCCCAAAAAACAAGTGATTTGTAATTTTGACGCTCTGATGAAAAAATATTTAACATGTTAAACCATTTTATAATAAAGAACAATTAACTAAAATTGAGTGTTAAATCAGCTTAATGTATCATGAAAAGCCCCAAAAAAACAAGTGATTTGTAATTTTGACGCTCTGATGAAAAAATATTTAACATGTTAAACCATTTTATAATAAAGAACAATTAACTAAAATTGAGTGTTAAATCAGCTTAATGTATCATGAAAAGCGCCAAAAAAACAAGTGATTTGTAATTTTGACGCTCTGTTGAAAAAATATTTAACATGTTAAACCATTTTATAATAAAGAACAATTAACTAAAATTGAGTGTTAAATCAGCTTAATGTATCATGAAAAGCCCCAAAAAAACAAGTGATTTGTAATTTTGACGCTCTGATGAAAAAATATTTAACATGTTAAACCATTTTATAATAAAGAACAATTAACTAAAATTGAGTGTTAAATCAGCTTAATGTATCATGAAAAGCCCCAAAAAAACAAGTGATTTGTAATTTTGACGCTCTGATGAAAAAATATTTAACATGTTAAACCATTTTATAATAAAGAACAATTAACTAAAATTGAGTGTTAAATCAGCTTAATGTATCATGAAAAGCCCCAAAAAAACAAGTGATTTGTAATTTTGACGCTCTGATGAAAAAATATTTAACATGTTAAACCATTTTATAATAAAGAACAATTAACTAAAATTGAGTGTTAAATCAGCTTAATGTATCATGAAAAGCCCCAAAAAAACAAGTGATTTGTAATTTTGACGCTCTGATGAAAAAATATTTAACATGTTAAACCATTTTATAATAAAGAACAATTAACGAAAATTGAGTGTTAAATCAGCTTTGTGAGGAGCAATATGGGTATGCACGTATTAATGTATATAAACGTATGTATGTGCTGTGCGTTTATATGCATATACGTGCATATACATGTTGCTCCACACAGCGACGCGAATACTGTAGGAGCGACCCTCGCACTGGAAAAGGGGGGTCAAAGTCCTTTAGAGGCGGTCTCTTTCGCTCCTACAGATTCAGCAATGGGTTCGCGTCGCACACACGACGATCATCGGGGACCGTTAGCCGAGGTGCCGTTTGGGCCGAGTGATAGTAGTGGACACTTTCACTCGTAGGGCGCCAACGGTACTTCGGCCAATGGGAGGCTGCCACGTGATTTGGCGGGAAAGTGGCGTCACCCGGATCACGCCACTTTACCGTTTTTATGGTCAATAACGGCAGAAAGGCCCCGCTCCAGAGCCGAACAGGCCCCGTTACCACACGAAGCAGGGCCTGTGGCTGGGGTATAAAAGGCCACCAGCGGCTCCATACAGGGCTGAGAGTCAAATTACGATACGAGAGAGTGTTGCCGTCGAAGTTATACAAAGTGAAAGTGAAGAAGTGTCGAAGTCAAGTCAACGCGAGTGGTAATCAGGACTCCCAGGACATCGTGGGAACAACAAGGACATCGTGGGAACAGCAAGGACATCGTGGGAACAGCAAGGACATCCAGTGGGAATCCTTGCAGATCATCAGCAGGCGCCGATCAGGACATCGGTGCATATCAGTAGCGTAAGCGAGGCCTGCACACCTGAGTGAGTTCGCGTAGCCGTGCGTAAGAGAAGTGCTTGTGAGTGAACGAAGCTAGTGTTGTGCTGTGAGTGAGCGAGACAGTAGGAGAGATCTGCATAGCTGGCGAGCCGCCAGAGTTTACAGATCCAGATCCTGGCGATTTCTCAAATCCTTACGGTGAGCTAGCGTGTTTAGCACAACACTCTCCCAGCCGGAGTGCGTTAAACAAGCGCTCAGTAGGTGTGCGTCGCTAAGCGATCCAGCATAGTTACATACATAAGTGACGTGTACATTTCATAGTTATTTAAGAGAATATACATTTACGCTATAAAACCAAATTCACAAGTGACTAATTATTATCGCAGGGGCTTCAACAAATAAATTTGTTGGCACGAATCCACAGTCAGCTGAAACTAGCCCAGCTTAGACTCGGGATAAACCGAAGGTTCGTTACAACTGGCGCCCAACGTGGGGCCTTGCGATAAGAGTCAATTAGTGAATATTTGTGAATATGGTGCGAGCGTGGGTATATAATCTTAAAAAGGATGAAGTGCTCCGTTACGGCGAGGAGTTTGGAGTGAGCTTGTCAGGCACATTGGACGTCATGCGGAGACAGTTCGGCGAGTGGGTTGAGAGGAATGAAGGAAGCATTCCTTACTCACTGAGGATCGCCGAACTGGGGCGACTGCATGGACGCCGTGCCTCGCTCAGAGATGAGGCAACGACCGCCGTCGGGGACGACGAGCTGGAGTCGGAGCTTGCACATGTGGCACGGCTGTGTGTGCCCTCCACAAGCGCGACGGCGCGACTCCAAAGTACGCGTCAAGGTGAGATGAGGGCCACATCCACCCCGCAACCTGAAATCAGGCCACGAGGACACGACAGCACCGCTCAGGAGTATCCAAAGGTGGCCAAACAAGTGCGAGAGTGGAGTTTTCGCTTTGATGGCACCACGAAGCCTTTGGAGTTCCTGGAGCAGGTGGAGTGGTCGGCTGACACATATGGCCTGGATCTGGACATGATCCCAAGAGCGATGCCAGAGCTGCTGAAAGGCATGGCCTTAAAGTGGTATGTGGCCAACAATCGGCACTGGACGGCGTGGGCAACATTTGTGCGCAGCTTCCAGGAGTTTTTCCTGCCCAGAGGCTATCTGGAGAAGCTGGAGGATGATGTCAAACGCCGGAGGCAGATGGTAAATGAGTGCTTCAAAGTCTACATGGTGGAGATGCAGACTCTCATGCGGCCTCTGCGCTATGGAGCAGACCGCGAAATGAAGCTCATTTATAACAATAGCTTGCCCGATCTGCGTGCTTATGCCAGGCCGTATCAATTCCACAATCTAGTGGAATTGATGCACCTGGCAGATGAGTTCGAGGAACTGGAGAGGGACCGCGAGAGGTTACGGCAGCAGCCACGGCCTGGTCGGACACGACTGATGGCCATGGACGACGCGGGAAGCGACGTGGAGTATCGTCGCATGGAGGATGCGGCGAAGCCTACCCCTGCGCCGAGAGAAGGCGCAACCGGAGCAAGGACGCATATCCCGAATCCAGCCAGGGCATGCCGAGTGTGTGGCCAGGAGGGGCACCGCGCTTTTAAGTGCCGCAACAAGGCACTGGATTTCTGCTGGCAGTGCGGGCGCATTGGAGTGCGAACGTATGCCTGTTGCCAGTCGGGAAACGAGAAGCGACACCCGCCATCCAGGGGCGAGCGGGAGCAGCAGTCAGGAGCCCCCAGGCGCTAGTGGGCCGTCTCCAGGATGAAGGCAACCAGATGTCGGCGATCGTGGCCATTGGAGCCACTCAACAACGAGCCACGATCGACACTGGAGCCACAAGCAGCTTTATCAGCGAAAAGCTTGCTGACGAGCTCAGAGGAGTGGGCGTGGTGCGTGCTACACGGCGGCGCATACGCTTAGTGGACGGCAGTTGCAGTCAGGTGGACTCGCAACTGGAGGCGACGATCAGCCTGGGGAATCAGCAAATACAAATCCCGTTGCTGATTTTGCCAGGAGTGATCGAAGATCTAGTGCTGGGCTGGGATTTCTTGGCCAGCATGGGCACCACACTGGAGTGCGGTGGCTTGACATTGAAGGTCGAGCCAAGAATCCCACAGTCGAGCGGACAGCCGGAGGAGAAGCTATCCGTGGTTGTGGCCAGCGTGGAGGCGAACCCAGCGACGCCGATGGAGGCGAACATGGAGCAGCCAACGCCTATGCACAGTGACCCAGAGGTGGATGCTTTCCTGAGGCATGAGCTGGAGAAGTTCCAGCATGTGAAGGGCACCACCAGGATCACGGAGCACCGGATCAGGATGCAGGATAACAGGCCCATAAAGCAGCGCTACTTCCCCAAAAATCCAAAAATGCAGGCGGAGATCAACTTGCAGGTGGATGAGCTGCTGGCCAAAGGCTGCATCGAGCCCTCGAAGAGCCCACATAGCGCGCCGATTGTCATGGTTCGTAAGAAGAATGGCAAGTGGCGGCTATGTGTGGATTTTCGACAGCTAAACAGCAGATCCATCAAAGATGCATACCCTTTGCCGCGTGTGCATCACATTCTGGACCAGCTGCGAGAGGCGCGCTACATTAGCAGCCTGGATTTGAAGGATGGGTATTGGCAGATACCGATGGAGAAGGCCAGCAGACCACTGACGGCATTTACGGTGCCAGGAAAGGGACTCTATCAGTGGAAGGTGATGCCGTTTGGACTCCATTCTGCACCGGCAACATTTCAGCGAGCGCTGGACCAAGTGATCGGCCCAGAAATGATGCCCCATGCCTTTGCATATCTGGACGACATCATCGTCATCGGCCGGACGCGACAGGAGCACATGGACAACCTACGAGAGGTGTTCCGGCGACTGCGGGCAGCCAACTTGAGGATCAACATCGACAAGTGCGATTTCTTCAAGAAAGAGCTAAAGTATCTGGGTCACAAAGTCACGGAGGATGGCATTTGCACGGATCCAGAGAAAGTGGCCGCTATCGCCGAGCTGAAGCCGCCCACAAATGTGAAAGAGTTGCGCCAATATGTGGGCGTGGCTTCATGGTACCGCCGCTTTGTGCCAGATTTTGCAGCCACTGTGCATCCGCTAAATGCACTGCTCAAAAAGGGCACGAAGTGGGAGTGGACTGAGGAGCGGCAGCGAGCGTTCGAGACAGTGAAGGCCAAACTGACGGAGTCACCGGTGCTGGCGTGCCCAGATTTCTCGAAGCCGTTTTGCTTGCAAACAGACGCAAGCAATTATGGGCTTGGGGCAATCCTGACGCAGACCTCGGAGGACGGAGAGCGCGTCATTTCGTATGCCAGCCGGACACTTAACAGTGCTGAAAAGAACTATTCAGCTACTGAGAAAGAGTGTCTGGCTATAATCTGGGGCATACGAAAGCTCAGGCCATACCTAGAAGGCTACAAATTTGTAGTGGTCACTGACCATATGGCTCTGAAGTGGCTCAACTCAATTGAGAGCCCAACGGGGAGGATTGCCAGATGGGCACTGGAGCTGCAGCAGTACGACTTCGAGATTCGCTACAGGAAAGGTAAGCAGAATGTGGTTGCAGATGCGCTCTCACGGCAGCCTCTGGGAGAGGAGGCGTGCCGCCTGGTCAAGAGCAAGGAGATGCCAGTTGGGACAGGATGTCGCTGGCTCACCAAGCTTCGTCAGGACATGAAGAAGGCGCCACATAAGTTTCCAGACTATATGGAAGAGTCTGGAAACTTATATCGGCACATCCCGCACCAGGCCGGCCACGAGGATGTGGCTGCATGGAAGTTGTGCGTGCCGGCGGACCGGCGCAAGCAAGTGCTGGAGGAGAACCACGACGCAGCCACCGCTGGCCACCTTGGGAGCCGAAAAACAATCGCTCGGGTGGCAGCGCGATATTACTGGCCAGGTATGTACCGAGATGTGAGAAGATACATACAGCGCTGCGAAGTGTGTCAGCGATATAAGCCTAGTCAGCTGCAAGCTGCTGGGCAAATGCTGACGCAAGTGCCCGAGGAGCCATGGGCAACAGTTTGTGCCGATTTTGTTGGCCCACTGCCGAGATCAAAGCATGGTAACACTATGCTTTTGGTCTTCATAGACCGCTTCTCGAAATGGACAGAGATGGTGCCACTGCGGAGTGCGAATAGCACAGCTCTCCAGAAGGCATTTCGAGAGCGGATCTTGGCGCGGTTTGGCACACCGAAGGTGCTCATTACTGACAATGGCACCCAATTCACCAGTCGGGCATTCAAGGCGTTTCTGGAGGAGCTTGGGGTGCGTCACCAGTTGACAGCGCCATACACGCCTCAAGAGAATCCCACTGAGAGGGCAAATAGAACGGTGAAGACGATGATTGCGCAGTTCGCTGGAGATGACCAGAGATGCTGGGACGACGCATTGCCGGAGTTGACATTAGCGGTCAACAGCAGCGTGTCAGCATCCACAGGGTATTCGGCCGCCTTCATCACACAAGGGCGAGAGCCAAGGCTGCCCAAATCGCTGTTCGACGCGCAAACAATCGGCACAGGCCAGGAGGCACAGAGCCCAGTCGAGAGGGCCAACAAGATGCGCGAAGTGTTTGAAATCGTGCGTCGGAACCTGGAGAGAGCTGGACAGGATCAGGCGCGGCATTACAATCTACGGAGGCGGCAGTGGAAGCCGGCCGTAGGTGACAAGGTGTGGGCAAAGGAACGCCACTTGTCGAATGCCGCAGAGGGATTTGCAGCAAAACTGGCGCCACGCTATGGAGGCCCATATATAGTGGCCAGTTTTGTGTCTCCAGTCATCTGCCGGATAAGGTCGGAGGCAGAAAAGCGGACCAGGACGGCGCATGTGGCGGATCTCAAGCCGTGGAGAGGAGACACGGGTGAGCAATAGAGCTGTTTTGTTTTTTTTTTTTCAAAAAAAAGGGAGTGAATACACAGCGTAGTGTATTGCTTCTTACAAAAAAAAAAGAAGAAGAAAAATAAGACGACAAAATTTTTGCTCAAAAGTGCATAATTTCGGCTGCGAAATGCATTTGTGATTGGAAAATTACAGTTGCCACCGGGGAAATTACGGTATATGGGTGTGCAACAACAATTTGTTTGAACTGCGCGCGCACGACAGCAAGCAGTGTACAGTACTGCACAGAAAAACTTAGCTGTCGGTGCATGCGCAGTGCATAGATACAACAACAAAGCAGTGCATAGATACAACAACAAAGCAGTGCATGCGCAAGCACACCCACATACGGTAAATGCGCAACAACAATGCGCGCAGCCGAGATTATGTATCATCAGGTTTTATCACACGAAAACGGCAGCCGAAATTATGTATTTAAGCGCACGAAAACGAAAAGCGGAAAAACAAAAACAAAAACCGCTTACGTTCCAGGCAAAAGTTTCTGCACACACACATACATGCATAGGCGAGGGCAAAGGCCTTTGTCGGCTGCTTAGCGAGCGCTAACGCACGAAGATGCTGTGTGTGCGATATATAAAACAGCCAACAACAAAACACATAGCGACATGCAAAACAGCCAACAACAAAACACACAGCGACATGCAAAACGGCCAACAACAAAACACACGGCGACATGTAAAACAAACACCACTAAGAGTTAGATACATAAAACGGCCAACAACAATGTATCACAGCTGAGTGATGCATTAGAATGTTCGGCCACCGAAGGGCAGTGTGTATGCATGTTGTTGTGTTGGTGAGAGTATGCAAAACGGGATCAGGGCGATACCGTAGACGGCCTGGAATTCAGCCATAGAGCAGGGAAGGCTAGAGTGGGCTGAATATAGGACATACAGGACCCGTTATATGCTGCCGCCTACGCAGTCGGCGACGCGGCAGCAGAGGGTATAAAATGGGCAAGCGAGCGGTGGCTCGGCCTATTTTGTGCAAAGTGATCATGGCAAGTGAACGCAGCGAAACCCATAATGTGGATCTGGGCATCGGCCGGGTACACCCTGCCGATCCTCGGTTGCTGGCCAGCGACTACGCTGGAGCGGCACGAGGAGAAAGCAGGGTGGACACACCGGTGTCCAGACCACGAGTGCGGAGGAATAAAACGCGACTGCCGCCGGTGAGACTGCCGTTTCATCCACGCCGGCAGCCGAAGAGACGGCTACGACGCCACCGGCCGTATCTGGACCTGGAACCGTCGACCAGCGAGGAGGAGAGCGTGGCCGCGAATGGCTCTTGGTCGCCAGAGAGTTGGGCCAGCGACGAGGAGGAGAGCGTGGCCACGAATGGCTCGTGGACGCCCAGCAGCAATCATGAGGACAGCATATGGTCGCCCGCGAGCTCGTCCGGTGTCGCGACGGCACCCATGCCGACGACAGCGTGGGAGAGACTGGAGCAAGAGCGCTGGGACGAGTCGCTGGTCAGCGACTATGTGCGCAATGGACGATATTCACCAACGCGGCCGCTATGGCGCCCACCGCGTCCGCCTACGCCTCACCAAGCGCTGCAGAGCAGCGACGAAGAAGAAGATGAGCAGCCCATTATAATCCTGGACAGCGACGAGGACGAGGTGGGCGAACAGTCGGAAACTATAGTGATTTCCGACACCGAGGAGGAGGAGACGCCGGAGCCTCCGCGGGTGGACGCCAGCTACGCTGGAAAGGTGGTGGGGGGCCGCGTGGAGCATCGCGCCGAGTTCATTATAACTTGGAGCGAGCCCCTCCCCACGAAGCCCGCGGGGTTCATACTGGAGGAGATGTCGCCTCCAGTTACGCCGCAACAGACGACACCGCCGCCGCCCATACAACAGGCGACACCGCCGCAGGCGACACCGCCGCCGCCCACAATACAAACGACGCCGCAACAGACGACCGCGCCGCCGCCCACGCCACCGGAGACAGCGATGGACGCCGACGAGGAGTGGCGACCGATCAGGCTGCCTGCCCGGCCAACATTACAGCGCCAGGTGTCGGAGCCAGGGCCGCCACCACCTCAGAGGCCTACGTTTCAACGGCAGGCATCTTGGCCCGACGCGGGAGCAGCGCAGTGGGTGGAGTTGCGGCGTGAGGAATGGCCACCGGAGATAGGAGAGCACGCCGCCCGGATGGAGGCCCAAGGCAGCGGGCGCACCGCCCGCATCGTCTGGGTAAGGGGGGCGAAATACAGGGTGCGGCGGACACGCATCGGATGCCGAGTTTTCAATTACATCTGAAAACATAATGTAAATTATTTGAGAATAAAAAAAAAAGAGATATATAAAGAAAACACACATTTCACAATTTTGGGTTGGCCTTGGGAGTTTGGTTCACCATCGCTGCCTGCCACGCGACTGTCCTTCCGGTTGCCGTACTGAGGCGTAGACGCGTTTTGTTGGCCGAATCCTCGCGCACTGGCCAGCGATTTTGCTGTGAGCTGTGCGCGAATGAGGAGTGTGCCGCAAAATGCCAGTCGGCGCCAAAGTTCGGCACCGGTGGCAGTTGCGAACGACATCGATGTGGCCAGCTCCCAACAGCAATCCAAAATGTGTCTGTAGCACCACCACAGAGTTCCAGCCGCCACGGAGACATAGCAGCAACGAAGAAGTACTGCTAACATACGAAGAATGGATTCGCCAGCAGCAGAGAGGTCGACGAGGGATATGGTGAGGCAGGTGGCCGCCGAACGAGTGCCAAAGCCACCGGAGACTGCAGAACCAAAAGGTGAGTTGTGCAGGAGCGTCCGGCGTGGGCGGAGGCAGCGGCGGCCCATATTGCACGCGGGCATGCAGTCGGAGATGTGGCTGTTTGCCGTGAGAGTGTGACTACAGACGCCTGCCACGCGAATGGCTCCACCGGCCATGGCTCGCCAGGTGTCGGTAAAGCTTGGCAACCAAATCCTCGCGCACTGGCCAGCGATTTTGCTGTGAGCTGTGCGCGAAAGAGGAGTGGCCAACAAGCGCACCGACACCAAAGAGCTGACGCCGGTGTCCATTTGCGAACGACGTCTGTGGCCCGATCTCATGGCGGCAGTACATGGAATGACTGCGATGCCCCACCGGAGCATCCCCAAGGGCCCAAGGAGCAGCAGAAACCAGCAGAGAGACGTCTCCAACGGCGAGGGACAGCATGCGCCAAATGGGTGAAATGGCCATTGCCGTGCGCACGTGCACCAATGCCACCGGGGGCTGCAATACCGACAGGCGAGTGTTGCAGCAGCGCCCGGCGTGGGCATTGGCAGCGGCAGGCCATCAGGTTGAGGGGCATGGAGAAAATATGCCCAACCTGTAAAACAATATTTTTATTAAGATATTATTGAGACTTATAAAAATATTGACCCATTCACTTACCGGCAGAGTGCAGCATTGCCAGCGGTAAAGAAAAAAATACAGCTGTTAACATTAACAGAGAATTAACAGCAGCGATCAGCGCAAAATGGAGCATCGAGGGATGGAGCGACGCAAAACGGAGCAGCGCAGCGGAGGCGGGCGCCAAATTCAAACACGATGGTCTCGTGTTTTCCCGAAGGAAGAGGGGAGTGTGAGGAGCAATATGGGTATGCACGTATTAATGTATATAAACGTATGTATGTGCTGTGCGTTTATATGCATATACGTGCATATACATGTTGCTCCACACAGCGACGCGAATACTGTAGGAGCGACCCTCGCACTGGAAAAGGGGGGTCAAAGTCCTTTAGAGGCGGTCTCTTTCGCTCCTACAGATTCAGCAATGGGTTCGCGTCGCACACACGACGATCATCGGGGACCGTTAGCCGAGGTGCCGTTTGGGCCGAGTGATAGTAGTGGACACTTTCACTCGTAGGGCGCCAACGGTACTTCGGCCAATGGGAGGCTGCCACGTGATTTGGCGGGAAAGTGGCGTCACCCGGATCACGCCACTTTACCGTTTTTATGGTCAATAACGGCAGAAAGGCCCCGCTCCAGAGCCGAACAGGCCCCGTTACCACACGAAGCAGGGCCTGTGGCTGGGGTATAAAAGGCCACCAGCGGCTCCATACAGGGCTGAGAGTCAAATTACGATACGAGAGAGTGTTGCCGTCGAAGTTATACAAAGTGAAAGTGAAGAAGTGTCGAAGTCAAGTCAACGCGAGTGGTAATCAGGACTCCCAGGACATCGTGGGAACAACAAGGACATCGTGGGAACAGCAAGGACATCGTGGGAACAGCAAGGACATCCAGTGGGAATCCTTGCAGATCATCAGCAGGCGCCGATCAGGACATCGGTGCATATCAGTAGCGTAAGCGAGGCCTGCACACCTGAGTGAGTTCGCGTAGCCGTGCGTAAGAGAAGTGCTTGTGAGTGAACGAAGCTAGTGTTGTGCTGTGAGTGAGCGAGACAGTAGGAGAGATCTGCATAGCTGGCGAGCCGCCAGAGTTTACAGATCCAGATCCTGGCGATTTCTCAAATCCTTACGGTGAGCTAGCGTGTTTAGCACAACACTCTCCCAGCCGGAGTGCGTTAAACAAGCGCTCAGTAGGTGTGCGTCGCTAAGCGATCCAGCATAGTTACATACATAAGTGACGTGTACATTTCATAGTTATTTAAGAGAATATACATTTACGCTATAAAACCAAATTCACAAGTGACTAATTATTATCGCAGGGGCTTCAACAAATAAATTTGTTGGCACGAATCCACAGTCAGCTGAAACTAGCCCAGCTTAGACTC
>JAWNOM010000096.1:0-19413 GCA_035045965.1 Drosophila aldrichi
TATAATAAATTAACCAAAAATGATAACAAATTTTTATTGAAATAATAAATAAATTTAACAATAATAAATAAATTTAATAATAATAAATAAATTTAATAATAATAAATAAAATTAATAATAATAAATAAAATTAATAATTTAATAAATAAATTTAATAATTTAATAAATTTAATAAATTAGAAATTTAATAATTAAGAAATTTAATAAAATAAATATTATAATTTAATAACATTTAAAATTTTTACTCTTTAAAAGGCTTATTGTTTTTTTTTTTTTATTATTGAAATCATGACAAATATAAAAACATGAACAATGATTTATTTGCAAAGACAATATGTTATATATGTATTATATAGTAGAATTCTAATCAAAATCGGATCTCTTTTTATTTTCATAAACATAAATTAACCAAAAATGGTAACAAATATTTATTGAAATAATTAAGAAATTTATTCATAAGCTTTTTTAATAACATTTAAAATTTATACTTTTTTTTTATTGAAATCATGAAAAATATAAAATTATGAACGATGTTATATCTGCAGACATTCTATTAAATATTATATAATTGAATCCTAATCAAAATCTGATGATTTTAAATATTTTGTAATATTTTCGTAACAGTATATACTCCCAATAATCATCCTTCTCGATCCCTTAACATATTGTCGAAAAAAATAATAATAATAATAATAATACCACGCTCACACACCAAAAGGGTTCGCATGCGATTACAGTGATGCTCAACAAGCACTCGACGCTTGTAATTAAATCTCGATTAAGCTCAAGTGTTCTGTGAGAATTCAACTCAACTACATAGCTGGCGTATGGATTTGCTCATTGTTTTTTGGAGTTGACGCGTAGGCGTCTAGCATTGATGTGGGGGGCGTGACAATTATTGGCGATAAGCCGTCAACACTTGACTCGATAACAGAAGCGTCGCGACGCCCAACAGGGGGGCGATAAAATTTTGTTGCCTAGTGTAATGCTTAACGATTGTGTTCATTGACTGGCTAACGATTTTGTTGAATAGGCTAATGCGACAGACTCATCGAGTTGCTGATGTGATGTGCGTGTGAGTGTGTGTGTCCGTGTGAGTGCGTGTGAGTGTGGTTGTATATGAATGAGTGCGTGAGTGTGAGTGTGAGTCATGCTTAGCGAGCAATATTCTCGATAGCACACATCGCACATCGAATCGTCATGAATCAAACAACAGTTTGGGCTCTTGTGCGTGATTTGTTCAACAATTGTTTTAGGGCTGCTCACACAATTGGCCAAAAATATTAACGCCAGCCGTTGGGCGGGACTACATACATAGTTAATCATTGAATGGATTTTTAAAGGCGTACATGTTTCTGAATGCGTCATTTATAGAAGAGCCCCTAATCTTGTATGGGAATTCTATTCATATAATAATCAATTTTTAGTTTAGTCAATTTATAATAATTATGTAAATATAATTGAATTTTAGGTCTTTCACATTTTTACAATTGTTGAATATATTTTTTTTAGTAAATTTGCTTAAATATTTATGTATACGAATTTTGTATTTGAGGCAATATGGGAAATGTGTGTAGATGGGGTTAATTTTTAAATTCATTAAAATTTAATCAAAATCATGCAATTGATTATTATTATTATTTTAAAATACAAATTCTTTTTAATATTTTTTTGTATGTGTTTTATTTATTTATTTATTTATTATTATTATTATTATTATTATTTTTTTTTTGTAATATAAATATATTTATCGAGGTAGCTAATAATTATTTTATAATATTAAATAATAAATATGTTATTTGCTTCATACAATGAATTAAACTTGAATGAAACTTCCAATAGAATGCTATATTTATATATATTTTTAAAGTAAGCTTTTATTTCATATTATTATTGATTATTACATGTATTAGTTTATGCTAAGGATTCTCTATGTTAATTATTAATTAGATAGTATTATTAGATAGTCTATCGAGAAATTGCCTGACGAAGCGGGTAGAAATACATAAAGAGAGATGAAAAGGGTAAATCCTATTAACAGATTTTCAGTAAAAATTACAAGTTTGTATAAAATTGGATTAGATAGCAAAAAACTAGTTTGGCATAATATTGAAATGTTTAATGAAAATAATAAGTTAATCTTTGAAAAAAACTCCAATTGTACGCAAAGGCCCAACTATTAATTAAAAACATTCCCATTATAGAATTTTATCGTATTTTGCTTTACTGGCTTATACTGTATTAATCATAATCAACTCAGCAAGCTTGATATTTATTAATTTTGGATTGATAAGCTTAAGAACATTGACTAGTTATTCGTTTTGTTATCAACAACGTTGATGCACAGTTATCAGCTGAAATACCCATAGAGATTGGGGCGTTAAATACATATATATTTATATATATGCCTAGTCAACGCTTTAGTAATGTAGCGTAAGCAACTGAGTATAAATAAATGTACGGAATTTGCAGGAATATGATAGAGATATGCCAAAAATGGCTGCTTTAAGGCTGAGGCACAGTTTTTCCCTTAAAGATACAGCCTGGTCGTACAGTCAACAACCGATGCTGGATCATTTGGCAGTGCAGCAACAAATCAATGCAAATTTCATCTTACACGCGATTACCAACTATAAGAAATCACCGCTCGAGCGCAAGACTCTGGACTTTATTGACAAAAAATGGCTGGAATTGAGTGGGCTGTGGCGCGAGTTCCGGTGTCGATACGGGCAAATACGACGTGACTACATGAATGCCAACTGCAATGGGCATATCCACAAACAGCACGAATACTTTCAGCAGGAGCTGTACGCGCTCATTCATGAGAAATATATGGCGGTTCGCAGACGCATGAGTCGCGACAAAAGGAATCTGCTCAAGTGCGCAGCTTCCCAGCCAGCTGGGCAGCATGTTTACCAAGCAGGCCAAACAGCAGCGGATGTGGCGAAACAACAGAAAGCGAACAGCAAGAGAAAACAGCATAGAGATACGACTAATAGATATCCTATACATTGCTGTGAGGTAATTTTGCAGGAGATGTCAATTTAAGAAGTCTTAGGATTTTACAAATATATACTAGAAATAATTTGATTGTATATTCTATTGTTTATGTATGCATTTAAAAATCGATAAAAATTACAGGGTCTCCCAATTGGTTCTTTTGATATTATTGATAATCGGTTGCTGTTTTGAGGATCCATCAACAGATTTGCTATAAAATTATATTAATTTTGTTGCTATTGAAAAGTTATATATGTTATATATATCGCATTTGAACCGATTGTAGTAAAGTTTATTAGATATTGATTTTGGTGCTATTAATCAGATCGATTATCAATTTCTCTGCTATACATGTAATCGATTACTGACATTTGTAATAAAGTAAGATAAATTGACACTAAAGGCTATAAATAGTCACTCTGTACAAATTATTGAACATCGATGTAAGGTCTGTAAACATAACTGATTCTCGATTATCGATGATTATCGATCGATTGACCTTTATTTATTATTATTATTATTTTTGTTTTATTATACGTTAGAGTTAGTGTAAAGTTAGCTACTCTAGCCATCGACTTGATAACATATTTAAATGTTTTTAATATTTATTATTACTACTACAAGCCTTTATTTTCAGCTATCGATATATGTATACAGAATTTAAATAATAGATAATACATAAAATTTGAACATAGCTTTATGAAAGTAAGTTTTGGATTCAATTCTACTATTCTCGTTACTTATGTATGAAACAAAAAATATATATATATATTCTTATATTTTTTATGTTTTTTATATATTTTTATTTGAATTATTATATATTTTATTCAACATAAATTATATTCTATAAAACATTTACTTCACGTACGTTTTTTTCTGCCAAACTTTTAGTTATTCCTTAATTTCAATAAGTAACTCATATTTAGTGCAACACTTTACAGGGTATCACACGTATGAAATGCTTCGAGCTCTTTAAATATACATGTCTGATATCCACTTGCATATCCATTTCCCAGATACCCAATCGTGTTTAAATATATATAAAGCCGCTTTGGCAACAACTAAAGTATATTTGTATTTCATAAAATTATCCAATATTTAAGAATTGTTTAATACACTTATCGTTATTCAATCAATCATTCAGACTATTGTGTCATTTGATTGATGGCCATGCCATTTGGCATTTGTGTTTAAAGTAAAATTGACTTCTCATATATCGTATATCGTTCGATGGTCTATATGTGCTTATATGTACTTAGCCATTGACAGTGTGTTTGTGTGTGTGTGTGTGTGTGTGTGTGTGTGTGTGTGTGTGTGTGTGTGTACTTAGCTATTGGCTGTATGTTTGTAAGTGGAACTGTGTTTGTGCAAAACCAACACCCACGACAATCGGCATAGATCTTGGCCAAAAGGTCTTCACTTGCAATCTAAGTAATGACATCTTAGACACAACAGTCGAATTGTCATTTGCTACTTGAGCAAAGCATAGAGTGGGTCATCAAGACAGAAAAGAGAACTTCATATTAACTATTTAATCTATTAACTTGCTCACTTCTTAACTTAAAGCTAAATAGTCTGCAATAAAAATGAGTCGAACCTATGATTAGATTGAGAAAGACATGCAGAACTAGAAAAAACTAATTTTTTAATATAATTTTTTTAAATATTTTATTTAAATTTTAAGTTAAATATATATATTTTTTTTTCTAATATAATTTTTTTTTTTTCTTTAGGTTTAATTCATACTTAAATTTACTTTACTAATAAATGATTGAGATTAAAAAAAATAATAATAATTAAATTTATTAATAAGAATTGAACATAAATGGAATAATTTTCTTCGAAAATACGTAAAATTTTTGAAATTTATAGGTTTTTAAGATAAGATTCTTACCCTTTGCATTTAAAAATTAATTAGATATTAAAAACCACTGCAAAGTCTGTTCAGAAAAAATACCTAAACGGCCTATCTTTACTTATACAGTACTCTTTTTTCAGCCTAGACTAATCAACCTACTACAAATTATTTATAATCTGTGCATAACCGGTTCATAACCGATTCACATCCTAATAAATAAATACTTGAAATTTAGTGAACGTTTAGAAATACTTTATAAGAGATATACGTTTGAATAGCCTAATTGGAGAATACCCGCACTCAAATTAGATTTTAGATTTTGTTGATTACGTTATGATAAGATTAGACATGCACCAACTTGAGAAAATTCCCATGCTTTGAGTAAATTCCCAGCTAGCGTTGTTATTGGGAAAAGCCCCCCTTATCGCTAATCATGTCTAATCAAAGTACGTACAATTATAATTTATGTGTTTATTAACTCAAACAAACAAAACAATTAACTAAATATTTTTTGTCTAAGCAATTTGTTTTAATTGCCAAAAAAAAAAAGAAGAAAAGAGAAACAATTGTCTTGACCAAATAATGTGCGAATGAGCTTATTAAATTGGCCACAAAAACAAACTAATTCGATAATTTGTTTTTCGGTTGGTCATGTTTGCGCTTCTCACTTCTCGTTGCTGTTGGATATTGGATATTGACCACAGTTTTGTCTGTTCACTGTTCACTGAGCCCCGCAACCTGGCTGGCCAATAACGACAACCGAAAATGTTTTGTGGGCCGGGGCATTAAAACGAATGGGGACCACAAATTTATGTGGCTTCGCAACTGCTGAGGGTCCATTTGGCAGGCCAAGCAAACAGAATGCTGCCCAAAGATAAATGTCTTTATTTATTCGGTCTGTGGCGGGGTAGCCAAGTAGGCTGCGATTAATATTCTTGTTTGGGCCAAAAATTATTTTCCAATTTCTCGATACTCTCACTTGAAAGCTAATTCTATGATTAGAGATTAAGTAAATATGAGTATTATTTGATATGAGTTCCCTTAAACCCTACAGTTCGAATAGCATTCAATTTAGATTGATAAAGTTAAATGTTGACTTATAATCGATAATTTATCGAAAAATATGATTAATTCACACTTTTCCTCTATATTAGTCGAGTATGCATATAAAATATTGAGATTTAGCAGTTACATATATATCTATTCATAGGCCAACTCAGATTGTCGTCCTCTTCAAGAATTCTGCCAAGCCTCTTTCTGTTAGCCATCTACATTTTCACAAAAACTGAAAAAAAAACTTAAAGCCAGATATAAAGAAAAGGAAAAGTGAGAATAAAGAGGACGAAGAAACGCCGTGTAAAATGAAGAAAAACATATTTTAGAGTTGCGCGTCGCGTACTTTAATAAGATTTATTAAGTCATCGTCGCGACGACACGACCCACGCTGAGCGATCCAGTCCACCTCCCATTTACCAAAAGGCATATAACAGCGGCCTAGATGTGGGTGGTGGGAGGGGATTTCCCTTTTTGGCGGCTCTTGGGCTGTAAATATTTGTAACTTAACTCTGCTGACTTTGTTTGCCCGATGTTTATTTTCCTCTTTTTTTTTTGTTGCCTCACTTTCGCCCAGCTAGCTCCTCGCTTCTCTCTCTCTCTCACTTTTTTTTTCTTGTTTATTTTTTCGGCTAATAAAAATTTGATGTGTTGCCTGTTCGTTCTTGGATTTTTTGTTTCCCCTTTTGCTTTTGCTTATGAACATATCTCGGAATCAAATAAAACTGCCAAACGGCAAATACCAAGTATAATTTGCAAAAAGGCACTAAAATATGACAGCAAATAACTCTGTAGTTTTCATTTCTACGAGTTTTTTTTTCTGGGAAAACTATAGAGGAATAATTGTCAAGATATTTGATGTAAGTGCTCTGACTTCAGTTGGAATTTCGTAAGACTGATGTTGAGCATTCAATCGGAGTGTTTTAAATATGATTTATGTATAATATTATTTGCACTTCTGACTATATAAAAAATATATATATAGACTCTTATATTGAATATTAAAATAAATAATAATAAACAAAATAAAACCTATATCTCTTATACAATGTATCTTAAAAAAAAAAACTGTTTAAAGTTCAATGTAGATTTCATTCAGAATGAAGAATTACCCGAACTCTTTTCCTAGCTCCCATTTGGGGATCTGTGCAATTCAATGGAGAATATGAACAATAATTTATAATTTATAATTTATGAGAGCTAAAAAGTTCTTAAACTGCAAAAGATACAGTTTTAACATATGTATATGCCACACCCTCAATTAGCAGAGATATGTCCATACCTATTTTGTTATATTTAGTTATTTAGTTATATCTATTTTAGTTGACGTTGTCAAGAAAGATATTTGTATATTAAAGCTAAGCAGGAGTTGTCTATATTATTTATATGGCTTCTGGGGCTTCTGCCCGCTTTCTTTAAAACTCCATTTTATACTAAGGTTACCCCTGCGAGGATTAGGACTTCCTTTTTGGAAATGTTCTATATTCCATTATCGAAACAATTTTTTTTTTTTTTATTCAAAAATTCTTTATAACTTGATGGAGTAAAAGTTTTTACTGAATCTGTTTCAATTCATATCTATATTTTCATGAACACTGCAAATTCAGATTAATACCATTTCTTTTTTCAAATGTAAAATAACTGTTTCTAATCAAAAATTCGTTTCGTCTGAAAACCATTTTTGCTATGTGAATACAAATCAAAAATAGAATTTGGCAACATTTTTTTTGCTGTTGAAAAAGAAAATTTTCATAAAAATAAATTTCATATATATTTTTTTTCGGCTTTTGCTTCTCTTGCAACAGTTTTTGAGCTGCTGCTGTTCAGGTTGCATAGTGAAATTCATTGAATCGACCCTAGCGTGGATCATATAAAATTGATGCCCTGTCGTCTGCCCGAAAAAAAAAAAAAACATCCACAACAAACTGAAGCAGATCCAGCCCATACTTCGTGAACTTCTGGTGACTGCCGGCTGGACTGTGCCGCCTGTACAGTAAATAATGTAATAATCTGCCCGGGTCGTGGTCTCACTGCGTCCCATAAACCGAAATTTATGCACAAAATTCAATTATGCTTAAAATGTGGTTAATAGGCCCAACTGACGGCTGTGTTGGCCTGGCAACAATGGCCACACCCCAGGGAAAGGATCTGCTTCCTATTCCCATACATATACACACACACACACACACAGACATACAGGGCTATTGCCCCCGCTTTGAAATTAGATATTGTTATGTTGTAATTTAATAACAAATTAATCTGCTGTTGCTGTTGTTGTTTTTACGGTTCTCTTTTTTTATGCCTCATATGAGAGACAAACAAAAACGAGCGAAAAAAAAAAGAAAATGACGACGAAAATATTCCTATCATAAGTTAATTTGTTGTTTTTGTTATGCAGCATAACACTAGGCTCATGCGATATGATCTACGCCCAGCTGCTTTATAAATTGTGAAAGGGTCGTCATTTTTTTTATGGCTTTTGAAGAGTTTGCAGTTAGTCAAGTGCTAACTCTTTTTTATGGTTTAGTTTCAAATTAAAAATGAAAAATATGAAAAAGATGTGTGAGGAATTGAAGTGAGTTAAAGTGGATTAAAGAGTATAATAAAGTTGTGAATTGATGGGGAGGTATACAATATGTATAGAATATATTATACATATATTTGTATACATAAATAAATATATTTAAATACAACATCATTGTTATTTATTTTGTTTTTTTTTTTTTTATAATTAACCACAGAAAGAATATTATTGAACTGAATGTATAAATATTTTTTATGTACATATTTTTTAAATTATATTAATTTATTTCAGAAAAAGTATATTAATTATAATATATATTTTGTAAAATTTAACTTCATCAATAATAATCATTAAAATGAAAACCATTTTTTTTAAATATTTTCATTTTTTTTTTATTTTTATTTATTTATTTATTTTTTTAAATTTATTTATTTATTTATTTATTTATTTATTTATTTATTTATGTATTTATATATTTATTTATTTATTTATTTATGTATTTATATATTTATTTATTTATTTATTTATGTATTTATTTACTTATTTATTTATTTATTTATTTATTTATTTATTTATTTATTTATTTATTTATTTATTTATTTATTCATTTATTTATTTATTAATTAATTAATTAATTAATTAATTAATTAATTTATTTATGTATTTATTTATTTATATACTTATTTATTTATTTTTATTTATTTTTATTTTCACCTGGCAATAGGAATTTTTATATATGTAGATATACATATGTATACGTAAAAAATAGACAGTACTCACATCACAATTTCATTCCGAAAAATTCAAATAAATTTGTTATGCAATTTTTTAAAGGATAATTTGATTTCCACTGTATACTTATATCAATATCAATATCAATATCCACATATATACTCTTGCGTTAAAGTAACTGGAATAAATTCTTCTTCTGCTTCTTCTTCTTTATACGCTACTGCGCAAAAAGGAAAAAAAAAAGAAATCCCAAAAAAACAATAAGCCAATAAAATGCAAACATTTTCATACTTATTTACAGCTCATGGACTTATCGCTAAATTAATCCCAGATTTCTGCCAAGGCTTTTTCCGCTTAACCACTTGACATTGCGCTCCCTCTGCCTTTCTCTGTGTCCCTCTCCGAGTCTCTCGCAAACGCTGTGCCTGTGTCTCCCTGGAGGTGCTTTGGCGCGTGCAACTGAGGCCAAAGGAAACTGATAAGCAAGCAACAAATCCCCACACATGAGACAGGATAAAGGAAAAATAAAAACAACAAAAATAAAGAGGCAAGCAGTCCTTGAAGGGATGCGAAACACAGCTCAAAACTTGCAAAATGATTTTAAATGATATAGGAAATGGCAAACGGAATAGCACACAGACAGACAGACAGGAAGACGGACAGACAGACGGACGGCCAGACATAAAAAACAACTCAAATGGACTTGGGCACTGGCGCTGATCTTGTTAAGATAAAGTCCCTTTGCAAATATTAACAAACAGGATATAAGAACAGAGAAATATGCTTTATATATATACATAAGTATATATGTATATATATATGTACATAAGTAAACCTAAGAAATTTGAAACTTGAAGTCCTTTGCGAATGGTGAGTCATTTAATGCATTACATTGTATATTATAATATTCTCTCACTGTCTATCTCGATCTTTATCCCTCTGTCTATCTCGATCTCTATCTCTCTGTCTATCTCGATCTCTATCTCTCTCTATCTCTCTCTCTCTCTCTCTCTCTCTCTCTCTTTCTCTCTCTCTCTCTCTTCGAATATTTGATCAATGTACTCATTGAATTTGTTTAGTTTTTTGTTTTTTTTTATATATAAAGGCATATCTTTTAGATTTTAATCACATTATTTAATATAATCTGAGCGTTATCAGGATTTACTTCCTTTATGTTCATTGTGAATTTTAAATATTTTCTATTTCATTCGGTCAATAGCTCTAGCAAAATTCTATATATAATAATTTCATAAATGTTAATTAAATCATTTGTTTAAAATATGTTTGATAAATTTGTTTTTATTTATTAAATTTTTATTTATATATATAAATTTATAATTTAAATTTGTTTAAAATATGTCTGATAAATTTGTTTTTATTTTTTAAATTTTTATTTATATATATAAATTTATAATTTAAATTTTAATAATTTTTTTTTTATTTTTTTTTTATTATTATTATTTTTTTTAAGTTTAACTTGGTATTTATTTATGCTAAAATTCGTATATTACTTATTTTTTCATAGCTTCTCAAATATATTTATTTCTTAAGAGTATTTCACATTACTGCTTACTGCTATAGCGAAAAGTATATGGAAATAGAGAATTGAAAAGAAAGGTACAAGAATAATATTAGATGTAAGACACAGCGCCTCCCACCTAGCCACACCCACCCAAGCACATAGCTTTACATATGTGTCTGTATGCTTGGACAGGCACCTGTTCCCTATGAGCAACTAGGACACAGACAGAAACACACACACACACACACATACACAACCATACAAACATGCTGTTTGCCATTTTTATTATGAACACAACGTGCGTCATTTTCTTTGCGCTTTCCTGTATAGAGTTCGCTTTCTTCCACAGCTTTTCCAGCTTCTTCAGCTGTTTTTGTGTTTCCCCATGTTTTTGTTTAGTTTTTGCTTTCTTTTTCTATTTTCTTTTTTTTTTTAATCTACTCGAAGATATTATGCTTGGCATGCTGGCTGGCTGCGGCTGCCGCCCGCTTTTCTATTTGTCACCCAGATAAGTGTTTTGTAGTTTTTTGCCTTTGATATGCTCAGAGCCAGCGAGCTGGCAAAACCAAAGCCGAAACCAAATCCAAATCTTAACTGCAATGCGTTACGTGCCTCGCAGCACAGCCAAACCAAACCAACTGTCATGTCACACACACATGTGTGTGTGTGTGTGTAGATGAGTGTGAGCTTGTTGTGTGGACTCCTCACCCTTCTGGCAGTTACAGCTGCCTTGCACAGCTTGAAGTCAGCTCCATTCAACTGGCAACTGTCTTTAAGTTCTTCACTCCCACAAGACCTTCCCTCCCTTTCTCTCTCTCTGTGTGTGTGTGTGTGTGTGTGTGTGTGCCTCGGCCACCCACTCGACATGTGAGCTAAGTGAGTTGAGATGCCGGCGAACAACTTCAAATCTGCAGTAATAGATATCAACAACTTTCAGTGCACAAGAACTGAAGGAGTCGAACTCTTGTCTGCTCCGGGTTTATAGATTGTTACGTTTGTCCGCTTCTTCTATATATTTTCCGCTTCTACTTCTTCTCCTCCAGCTTGTTGCTTCTTCTTTTCTTTTCTTTTTTTTTTCGTTAAATTAAAAATGAACTTTGGCAGCTGAAATTCATGGTCATGTTCATGTTCATTTTTTGCCACAATTCTTTGCTTGGGGTCAGCTCAACTGGTCGACATTTATCTTCGAGTAACTCTGGCGCTTCCGCTGTCCCCAACGCTGGCTTTGTTAGCTAGCCACTTGATAAGATAAAGCGCACTGTATTTTACACAATGCTCTGATTGCGCGCTTGTCCCACCGAGATTTTCATCAACAAGGCGACTAGATAATAAATATATATAATATATATGTATGTATATATCTACAATACATAAATAATTATTTTTAACATTTCCAAGTGAACTGGATTTCTGTGTTTAACTGAAAGATTTTATTTATTTATTTATTTTTTTTGTCTTTAGCTCTAACAAAAAATGTTTCTATAAAGGAAACATTTTATTTTTTTATTTTTTAAAGCGATAAATTAGTTTATAATTTGCCCTGTACGTACTTGGAATTTTTTAAAAGGGTTCTAGAAATATGTGTGTAATTTTAGGGGTGCGCTAAATATATTTAAAAGATTTTTTTTTTTCTAATTTGTATTAATCGATTAATCATTTATTAATTGACAAGAAAATATTAATAATCGTTAGCTGCGATAACAGAAACTTCATTACTATTACATTATTCGTTATCGCTTATTATTAATTTATTATTCATTCATAAATTGTTCTGAAAAAATCGAAGTATGAATTGTCTATTATTTAATATTTTTCAATATTATTTTCTGTAGACCTATAAGATGTCTCCAAGAGTATTTCCTTATAATTACTATGAATTATCATAGAGAATACGCAATCATTGGGCGTTTACTCCAATTATTAATGAAATGTACATTAGCTTTGTTTAGCGCCTTGTCTTATAATTATATAATAGTGCAGCCCATTGAAGACTCCAAGAAAATTTATTGCTCACATGGAATTTGGTATCTCTGGCAGATACAATCTAAAATAATCAGAGATTTCACTTTTATTGTATGTCAGCGCTCGACTTAATGCTTGATTGACAGTCAGTTTGATAATAATTAGTATAAAAGGAATGGTATTCAATAGTGGAGTAGTTTAGTATTTGCTGAGAATATGAATCGTTTGACTGTGAGTTTCATTGGCCTGTTGGCCTGCCTGGCCATTTGCCAGGGCATGCCCCAGCAGGAGTTCCCCTTTGGCCGCATCGTCAACGGCGAGCCAACCACCATTGAGGCTCACCCCTATCAGGTGTCTCTTCAGGGCATCGATGGATTCCATTTCTGTGGCGGCAGCTTGATCGATGCCCAGACAGTTGTCACCGCTGCCCATTGCGTGGAATCGATCTACCCGAATGAGATTCAGGTGCGTGTTGGCTCTACGAATCGTAAAGAGGGAGGCGAAGTTGTCTCCGTTGTAAAATTGAAACACCACGAGGGCTACAATAGCAAGTTGATTATCAACGATGTTGCCGTGATCAGGCTGAGCTCTCCCGTTCGCCAGACCGCCAAGGTGGGCTTTGTGCCACTGGCCCAGGTGACGCCACCAACGGGCACACCTGCCGTCGTCACCGGCTGGGGCACCACCTGCTCTTCTATTTTCTGCTCAACGACCACTGTGTTGCAAGAGGTTCAGGTTGATTTGGTCTCGGCTGTCGACTGCGGCTCCTCGGCCTATTCCTACGGCGAGGGTGTAATCTTGGACACCATGGTCTGTGCCTACGCCGAGAAGAAGGACTCCTGCCAGGGTGACTCTGGTGGCCCGTTGGTCGCCAATGGTGAGCTGGTCGGCATTGTTTCCTGGGGTCAAGGCTGTGCCAAGGTCAACTATCCTGGAGTCTATGCTGATGTGGCCTCTCTACGCTCTTGGATTGTGTCCACTGCTGCGAACTTGTAAATGAAATAAATAAAATTTGTAAATGCAATTCTTTTTTATACCCTGAACCCATTGAAAATGGGAAATCAGGGTATAATGGTTTTGTTAAAAGTATGTAACAGGGAGAAGGAAGCGTGGCAGACCCCACAAAGTATATATATTCTTGATCAGGGCGACGAGAAAAGTTGATTTAGCCCTGTCCGTCTGTCCGTCCGTCCGTCCGTCCGTCCGTATGTATGAACGCGTCGATTTCCGAAGATATAAGAGCTAGAGACTTGAATTTTTTTTAAATGACCGTACATACAGCGCGCATATCCAGTTTATCACAATAGATCGATAACTCATCCCGTTATTTTTTTATCGATAAAAAAACCTTATCGAAAGACAGTTATAAAATTATATCTCCCACATCTTTAGAGCTAGAGTCTCCAAATTTAAGATGTAGACTCATATATACTTTATAGAATTTCGATTTTTGTTATAATTCACCCCCCACCCTTATATCCACCCCCTACCCCTCACCTTTGTAAAAGGCGTGTTTCAAATACTAGAGACTTGAGCTTCGGCATATACACGCATAGCAATGATATAATCACAATCTAAAAGTTTCATGAAGAACGTACATCCACAAAAAAAGTTATAAAACAATTAAATTCCCATGGTAAGCCCACACTGCAGCCCATGCGTGTTTATGCGTGCGTGCCTATATGTGCCTATGTATGTGTGTGTATGTTTCTTTTGTAAGCAAAAAGACGACTCAAAAAATATTTATTACTTACATGGAATATGGTATCTCTGGCACATATAATCGAAAATAATCAAAGATTTCACTTTTATTGTATGTCAGCGCTCGACTTAATATTTGATTGGCAATTAGTGTGATAAGAATTAGTATAAAAGGAATGGTATTCTATAGTTGACTAGTTTAGTATTTGCTAAGAATATGAATCGTTTGACTGTGAGTTTCATTGGGCTATTGGCCTGCCTGGCCGCTTGCCAGGGCATGCCCGAGCAGGAGTTCCCCTTTGGCCGCATCGTCAACGGCGAGCCAACCACCATTGAGGCTCATCCCTATCAGGTGTCCCTTCAGACCCTCAAGGGAGGTCATTTCTGTGGTGGCAGCTTGATCGATGCCCAGACAGTTGTCACCGCTGCCCATTGCCTGCAATCGTACAAGGCAAACGAGATCCAGGTGCGTGTTGGCTCTACGGATCGTAATGCAGGAGGCGAAGTTGTCACCGTTGCCAATTTGAAATACCACGAGGGCTACAATAGCAAGCAAAAGGTCAATGATGTTGCCGTGATCAGGCTGAGCTCTCCCGTTCGCCAATCCGCCAAGGTGCGCTTTGTGCCGCTGGCCCAGACGACGCCAGCAACGGGCACACCTGCCGTCGTCACCGGCTGGGGCACCACCTGCTTCTTGTTCTGCTCATCGACCGCTACCCTGCAAGAGGTTCAGGTTGATTTGGTCTCGCCCGTCGACTGCGGCTCCTCGATCTATTCCTACGGCGAGGGTAAAATCTTGGACACCATGGTCTGTGCCTACAGCGAGAAGAAGGACGCCTGCCAGGGTGACTCCGGCGGCCCGTTGGTTGCCAATGGTGAGCTGGTCGGCATTGTTTCCTGGGGTCAAGGCTGTGCCAAGGTCAACTATCCTGGAGTCTATGCTGATGTGGCCTCTCTACGCTCTTGGATTGTGTCCACTGCTGCGGAATTGTAAATGAAAGGAATAAAATTTGTAAATGCAATTCTTTTTTTCTCACTTGTTCTTTGCAATTTGTATACTTTCCCACAAAATGAGATTCGAATTCATTTATGGCTATGTTGCAGCTTAAAGCTTATTTCATATTGAGCCACAAATTGGTTTTCTTTTCGTTCATTGGATGGCTACAATTTGTGCTAGCTTCTAATGGCTTTTAATCCTCTTGGCCCAATGTCAATCTGTAAACATTATCGTGCCATCAGTTAGCCACTTGACAGCAGCAGCAGCAACAGCAACAGCTAAGGCATGGCATGGCACAACTTGTCTATAACTTGCTCATTTATTAAGTTCTAATAGACTGGCATACACACACACACACACACACATGCACACAACCACAACTCAGCCACAAAACAAGCCACTCGAAACCAGCTGAAAATATGCAAAGAATTATTAGAAGTGAGTGTAGAACTTTTGACGAGGATGAGCAAGGACGCACGAGGACGGAGACGACGACAACTTGACTAACTGCCTGAGTGGGCAGAGGGATATAAAAGAGTTTGTCTCTCTATGCGTGTGTGTGTGTGTGTTGGGAGTCGAGTTTGTGCTATAATACGTTGTATATCCATAAGATACATTGAGTTCTTGTCGTCGACTTGGTTTCAGTTTTTGTGCTCGGGCACCGTTTTGGCTTGCAAAACTTTTAGCTAACATGACAGCACAAACGAATAATATCGCATGCCATAAATTACACTTAAGTATTAAACAGCTTTATGGAAAACAACAACAACGACAACAAGCTGGCACGCCCACAGCATAGGCAATAAAACGACACAGGATCCCAGACTGTGCGTGTGGGTAGGACAAAAGTCGCGTCTATATGTTATCTTTTATCTAAAAAAAAACTAAAAGAAAAACATTTTTAATCAAAATTCCCTTGAGGGCGTGGCCAAACAAATGGCAAAGGCTGGCTGTCACTACTCCAATAGTAAACGATTCTCTTTAACATGTTTGCTATTAATTGAAACATAGATGAGAGAAAAATTTAAAATTTATTAAAGTCAAATATTGAAAATCATTTATATATATTATTATATTAGCTGTTCCTGTTGAGAGTAGAAGAAATACTTGAGAGCGATGAGAGATCGCCTATGATGAGCTGGCAAAATTCATTTTCGCGTTGATATCGCTCGATAGGGATTACCCCTGATGGTTTCAATTATCGATACTATCGATTCACTTTAAGAATATGTAAAAAATATTTTCATTCGGTTTTCGTTTTTATTAAAAATATAATTAAAAACAAATATCAATATGTTTTTCTTAAAAATAAAAAGTATAAATAATAAAATAAAACAAATTAAATAATATTTTCTTTATAACTAAAATAAGATGATTTATTAAAGTTACATATGTTAAAATTATAAAATAATAATTTATTATTATCATGTTCATCTTAATTGTACTTTTATGATATGCATTTCATTATCTTTAGTTACAATTTACATTTCATTTTATTTCTATTCATCACTTCATTCTCAATCCAATGCCCTATACAGCCCCCCATCATAATCCGCATCAATCAAAAGTAATCTAAAAACAAGTTCCATTGAAAATATTGTTGAATATTAAGTAAAAGTCAATAAATACGATTGATCACAATATTTTACAAACAGTTATCAATATTCCATTTAGTTTGCATACAGTCAAGCCGCCCGAAAATAGAAAAACAACACTGAGCTACAAAATTTCCGGAACATATTGCTGCATAGCTTCAGCTTCAGCTTCAGCTTTGGCCTCGGCTTCAGCTTGTGGCTGCATAGTTTGTACAGTAATCAACTGCCTGAAATGCTTTTCGTGGCAACGGCGTGATTTAGTATCATATTTGCCCGCCAAACTACGAAAATAGCAAACGTTACAGTCGCCAGACACCGACTGCAAAATACTCATTCACGATCCACTAACTGCAAGGATTCATTTTTTAAATATGCCACGCCCTCAACTGGTATAAACATATTGGTTTTGTGTAAATTTTTCAGGATATTGAAAGTGATTTAATTGTTCTTTAAATTGCTAGCTCTAAAACGGAGAAAAAACACTTTTCCCGCACCTCGAGGGCGCATAGGGAAAATTTTTATAGTTCGATAGACGAGTGTATATTGAACTCTATAGACAAGCATACGGTCATTGCACACAACTAATACAGTCGTTCCACTTTTCTGAATGAGTATAAAAACAACCAAAAAAGATGTCCAAAAAAGTATTGCATATTTTTGGGCCCGGCTCAAATGGACAGCAATTGACCCGGCAACAACAAACGTTGCCTCATGTTCCCTTCACATTCTCTTTCTCCATTCCCACCTTGACTGCAAAATGGAAGAGGGAGAGGGATAGGTGCGACAGCAATGTTGGTTCGCTCAGGCAGGTGTAAAATTATATGCCAGTCGTGTGGCATATGCGGTATGTGGCATGCAGCACAAATAGCTGATGTGCAACCCAAAATATGCGAACAACAGCAACGAGCAAAGACCCTAACCCCAAATTGTTCGTTAGTTAAGGCAATTTGGCAAACAAAAACAAAAAATGAAAATTAAAATAAATAAGTACAAAATGTAACCATCTTAATTAGATCCATTTAGCAACAGTTAGAAATCGAAATATTTAATTATTTAATTATTAATTATTGTGTGATAAGTATTTGAAAAGTCTGGAGGAAACTTAGCAATGCAGTTTAGTTGGATAGTTGAGATAATGGATTTGAAGTAACATTTTATTTCATTTAAATTTTAAATGAAATTGAATGAATGCTGAGAATTATTACTGTATTATAATTTTAAATTATAAATTATTTTAAATAAATATTTAAATTAAATAAAATTAATTAAATAGAAACTAGGCATGGAAACATATTATTTAAAATGAAATTCACAAAACAATAAAATAAATAAAAAAAAAAAATAGATAGTAAAATTAAATAAATAAAAACTTAATAATAAATAATAATATTATTAAAATATTATTATTAAATATTATTATTAAATATTATTATTATAGCTATATTAATATTAATTAATATTAAAATTAATATTATATCTATATATATATATAAATATATTTTTTTTTATTAACTTAGATATTAAAAATGTTAAAAAATGTAAAAAAAAACCAACAAAATCCAGTCAATAAAAAAAAAAATACTTACTAATATTAAATATTAAAAAATAAAATAAACGATAACATAATTCTAATTCTAGTCAATACAAATAAATAATAAATATTATAAATTAAGTTAATTTAATAAAAATAAATAAATAGAGTACTTATTTAAAAAAAAAAAAAATAATAATAATAATAAATGATAATATAATTCTAATTATAGTCAATAAAAATAAGTAATCAAATAATCTAAAGTAAGTTAATTGATTTAAAATAAATAAATAAAGTACTTATTAATACTAAATAAAATAAAAGTAATAAATGACAACATAATTATAATTAAAACACTGTCAAGTTCATTTCAAATAAAATGAAAATAAATGAAATACTATTAATAATAAACTAAACAATCATTTGTTAGGATTTTTTTTTTTTTAATAAAATACTAATGAAAAGGCTCAAATAAAAGCTTGCAAGTTAGCATCACAAAAAATATTAAAAATTGCTATAGAGAATAGTAAAATATATTTATTTTAAATACGAATGTAAATATAACGAACTATAAGTTTTACCAATAAATGTTGTGTGTGCCATTTACATTTCCACTGCCCAATAGTTTGATTTGAATTGAATTAAAAAATAAATAAATAAATAAATAGATAAAAAAAATTGAGAGAAACTGGATAAATATTATTTATTTGATATATAATTTGTCAATCAAGTGTCTGATCTTCAAAATTCAACAGAATTTACATAGAAAATTTTCGAAGTAAAATAATATATGTATATAAAATAACATTATGAATATTTAAATGGACGAGTCGGAAAATTAAATAAATAAATACAATTTTATTATATTTAAAATCTACATCAATTATAAATATAAGCAAACTCAATTTGTATCTAAATAAAGCATTAGAAATATTTAT
>JAWNOM010000097.1:0-10321 GCA_035045965.1 Drosophila aldrichi
GATGAATCTATGATAATTTTATGAATAGGAGGTCTGAGCAAGTTCCTAAGCAGATAATTATATATACGTATGTACATATTTACATACATATTATATATCACCTGAAAGGTAATAATGCGTAGATCATATATATAAGCCGATATATGATATAGTTCCTTTACTTCCAGAGATGTTTTAATTAAATTTTTATTTTCAATTTTTATAATAAAAGCTATAACTCTTACTTTTGATTTTTATAATAAAAATCAAAAAGAAGAGTTATGATTTGATTTGTATATAAATATTGTTCTGTAATAATTACTTTTGATTTTTATCATAAAAATTAATTTTAATAATTAAAAATAATTTTTTTTTTAATTTATCAAAAAATAATTATTATTTTTTTATATTTTGCTAAAGAAGTTATAATTGTTGCAGTCCCTGATTGTATCTGTTACAGTTTTAATAGCTGAAATTCCTAATATTATTCAGCTTTGTATATTAAGTATAAATTCCATGCCTGTTGCGAGGATAATAAATCGGAATATTTTCGATAATTCTCGATAACTGTTGACTCTGTAGATTTACTTATATATTATATTAGATTTAGTTTGTTTTAAAGAAAGAAGATGTTAGTCCTTGCCGATTCCATGTCATTCCATGAAATCTGCTAAAAAAACATACATAAGAATTAAACATTGTATGTTTGTCTTCATCAAATTGCTCTTGATTAACTGACTTCAGATGACTTAACTTAAGAGACAACCAATTTAAAAGTCACCAAATATATGATTATCTTAAATTATTATTTCATTAAGAGATATAACAACAATGAACAAGTGAAATGTTGAGTAAATTATAAAAGTTGTAAGTTGTAATTATGAAAGAGTGGAGTTCAGGAAGTTTAGGCACTTATGCCAAGTGTATATCCTTCGGACCCTCTTTTGCCTTATTTGGCACGTAATTTCGTTTTCGCATTCGCATTCGCGTTGGCGGGCGGGGCACATAAATGTGGCTGATTAAGTTGTTGCCTCAAGCAATTTGCGTCAAGTGAGGCACACGACACTCAGCATGTGTCACAGTGTTGTGCATAGCCGTGTGCAACAGCAACAGCAACAGCAGAGAATAAAGCGGAACACCGAAAGCCAACAACGTGCGACAATTACAACCGTAAATTATGCCAGCAAGAGGCCGCAGTGGAGCCTCTGCCAGCCACTATAATGTTGTCCACCTCCCCGTTACTCGGTTGCTGGACTGCCCACAAGTTGCAGCCACAAATGAAGAAAAGCAACTGCAACAAAATGGAGCGCGACAACGACAACTCAATTAAGTAAATGAGTGAAAAGCAGGCGTTGATGCTGATGTGGCTCCTGATGCTGACAGTGGTCCAGCCAGTGTTATTATTGTGGGTAGTTTTTGTTGTTTTTCGCTGCTTACTCATTTTTTATAGACCAGTTGCCTTTATGGTGGCATAATTAAGAGTTGTGTTCGTATCAGAGGAGCAGCGAACTAATAATTACGTTCAGCCTGCAATTGGCTTAAAGCAGTTTTTGTTTTGTTTAAGCTTAAGGCTTATGTTAATCAGATTCCTACTAAAACAGCTGAAGAACTTTTGCTCTAGCATTCAGAATTATCCCTTTTATATGGCTGAGAATACATATTCTCAAAAATCTTTAACGCGCTTAACGTATAGCCTTTAACAACTACAGCATCCATTAAGTAGAAAATCCTTAAAGTATTCACAAAATCAATATTTTCCTTTTGTTTATGCTTTTTATAGTGCATCACATCTGCAAATCCAAATTGGCTTTTATATATAAATAAAAAATAAAAAAAACATGCAAACATGTTTCACATTTAAATTGAATACATAAGTAAGTTGTTGCATTAAATTCCATTCTGTCACTGACAATAAAAAGTAAATTTAATTTGTTTACGTTGTATGAACGCTGCAAATCAAAATGTAACTGTTCAAGCGAACCTATTGTACGGCAGTTAAATTCGCAGTTTTTTCTGTTTTCACAATTTAAATTTAAAAATGTTATTATTCTTTTAATTTAGTCATGCTGAGTAGCTTAGCGAGTGCTTCAATATATCCGTCATAGCAAATTAATAATTCATTGAAATACAAATATTGATAATTCATTCAAATGCCTAAACATGAATTTCAAGCACAATTAGCGCTTTAGTTTATAATTTAAATTTACTATTTGTAATAACATTATTGTTAATATTGTTATATTGCTCACAATAATGTAAGTTCATGCATATTTATTTGATACTAATCGAATTATAGTTCTATGATTTGATGTAATTTGACTCTGTTTTAATTTTCTTCTTAAAATTAAAATGCATCATTTTGAAAGAAATTACGTTGTGAATTTCTTTCAGCTTTAATAAGCTGGAATTTTGTTATTTACTAGAAAATTTACAATAATTTTCTGTTAAATAATCGAGTAACAAAGTAAGTTTATCTCTTTGTTTTTTCATTAAGTGATAAAACTATATTTGTATATTGCTATAGTAAATTTCCTCTCAAAGATCAACACAAATTTTATATTATTAAATATAATTATATTTCCATATTTAGTTTATAGTTTAAAAATATTTACTTAAATGATTTTTACGAAATAAAAAATAATAAAACAAAAAATAAAAAAAATAAAATATAATAAAATACAAAACTTACATTGGACTTAGAAAGGCTTTAAATAAATAGCTAGAATGATAAAGAAAATATTCAACATTAACGGAGAAGATGAATATATATTTATACTCATTCACGAAAGTGAAATGAGTATATGTGGTTTTGTGCAATGTCCGTCTTGTTTCTATTGCTATTCTAATGATGTGCTGGGTATATCTGCTTGTAAATTAGAATGCTAATTTGGTGTCTGTAAAGCTGTTCCATATGTAATCTACATTAACATCTACGTAATCATGTTGTCAATGCAAAGGAATATTCATCTGGACAATATATAATCTATCTAGTTGACATAATGTAATCAGCTAACTGAAGTGATTTGCATTTAGCTGTTATGTTCACAATTAAATTGCAGTAAAATGTATGTGTGTGTGTGTGTGTTTTACCCCCTTTAAGTTTTACGCTACACTCCCTATGCAATTGTAAGAGTAAAATTCAATTATCACCCAACATGGGGCCAGCCATTAGCCAGTGGTTCACAGAGAGAGAGAGAGAGAGAGAAAAAAAAAATGCGATATTCGAGTCACTCCAGCGACAGGCGACAGCATAACTAACACTCTCTGTGCAGCATGCAAAGTCAATTAACAGCCAGAGAAAATGGCCAGCACACGTGTATGTATGCATGCATACAAACACCCAACACACACACACACACACATATATATGCAAGCGCGACGAAGCGCCATTTTGTAGCCTGTCTGCCGCCATTCAGAAAGTTGAGGCAAATTTGCCGCATGCAGAATGAAATGAAACGAAATGAATTGAAATGTAAAGGTGTAAAGGCTGGCAATAAGGGGAGAGCGGGCGAGTATTACCTGAGCTATATCTGTGGGCAAAACTTTTCAAATTTGCTTAAGCGAGGCTTTTAATAAACGCGTGCCGACCATAGCAAAGACTTGGGCAACTATTAATGTGTACGCTAAGAGGCAAGCGAAAGTTGCTGATTTATGGGCAGACATGCACGCACTCACACACTCACACATGCACACATACAGACACATGCACACACGCAGTATAAAACTTATAGAAGTGAGCAGCACGCCCAAAATTGACATTTCCGGTTGTCGCTGGCGCAAAATTCCAGCAAAAGTCGCGTTTATTTTTGGGGCCATTCGTTGGTTGATGTGCACGTCACAGTGGGTGCACGGCAACCCCCATATTGTTGTTGTTGCTGTTGTTGTTGTAGTCATGCAATTGTGCGCTTTCCATTGTTTTTAGCTTAACGGCCTTTTCGCTGCTGCACAGGCGAATATGTGGGCGTGGCTAGAAGTAGGTCGATCGGTCTGTGGGTCATTCTTAAAAATACATTACACATGTAACTATGTTATATATGTATATATACACCTGTCTGTGTATGTGTGTGTGTGTGAACTTGTGGGCGTGCGTGTGCTTGAATTTGATATAGAGTCAGGCACACGCTGACAGGCAGAAGGCAAAAGGCGTGCGGAAATTATATAAGCTCACTTTATGCCGTTTAGGTTGACTTAGTGCCCTGGCCCCAATTACGGTCACACACACACACACACATGCATAGTGTACATGCATACGTCGTCTAAGCAGCGATTCGATTCCGTGCTCCATTTCTGCAGCGCTTCCTGCCAGGCTCACCGCTCTGAAGCGGAAGTGGGCCACAACCAGACAGCCCAGGCGTCGTCGCCGTTGCCGTTGTCGTCGCTCTCTGTCTGGCGCACTTGATAAATAGTCGACGGCTGATTCTTGGCAGGCTGCCTGGCAAATATTTGCGCTAGCTTCCACTAAAAGGTGATAAACTTGGCATAATGTAATATTTAATGCTTGAGGAGGCATTTAACAGGCTATGCATACCTATAATGCATTTCAGCTATGCTATTGGCCTTGCTGCTGCCACCACATACATACATACATACAAAGTCATCATTATTGCGATGATTATGATGATCATCATGCAGTGTTTGCCCAGCGTTGATAAGCTTTGAAATATTTTGCACACTTTCCCATATGCAAATGTGAGCCACACACAAAATAAGTATCCAAGCACTGCCAAGTACTTGAGAGCATTTCAGCTGTGCTCACAGATAGAGAAAATAACACACACACACACACACACACACACACACACACATGTCAGGGCTATTTGGTATGCGCTTACAAGATTGACTTTGCTGATTAATGTTGCCCGGCTTCGGGCTCCTTTCGTAGACTGGCCCGAGGTCACACAGCTGGAGATATGAAGCATTGAGTAATGCCCAGTTGTTTGCCTGATAAATAGTCGAAGGAATTTTGGATGTCTGCCTGCCTGCCAGCAGACACTAAAGAATGGTATTACGTGCGTTATGCTGTGCCCTCTGCATTTGCTTAGCTCAGATTCATTTTGTGCAGCAACGGCTTGCAGTTATTTCACTTGTCAATGCGTAGAATCGTGGGTAATCCGATTTAGTGGTTGCTCACACCTGGAGTCTATCGAGAAGTCGTTTTCAGACATATGCTTATATATATGTATTTAAAGGATTAATTCAGTAAAATATAAATGAGTATAAAGTTATCAACTTATTAAAATTAATTATAATTATTTAGCATTTACTTTTCTTTGACTCTTGAGGGGATATACACAAATGTGCGATATTAATGCCCCGAAAATTATAGTTAAGCTACTATTTTTAGTATGTCTGTCTAAATATGCTATTATTCTTCAATTTTGTGTTCAGTTACAAAGTTATATTTTAAGTATTTTCAGTCAGCCAATTCTTTAATCATAACAGTATTAAAAGAAAAATTAAATCAAGAGCACTAATAAATTTAACTTTAAAAAAGTATATTTTTATTTAGTTTATATTTATTTTTATTTAATTTAATTTTAATTAATTATCTGTATTTTAATTTATTTTATAATTTATATTTCTTTAATTTATTCTATAATTTATATTTATTTAATTTATTTTATTATTTATATTTATTTAATTTATTCTATTATTTATATTTAAATGATTTATTTTATTATTTATATTTATTTAATTTATTTTATTATTTATATATAAATTTTATTTGTTTATATATAAATTATAAATAAATTATAAATATAAATTAGGTAAATATAAAACCTAATTTATATTTATTTAATTTAGTTATTATAATTTATAATTTTTTTATAATTTTTTAAAATTTCTTTTTAAGTCTTACTAGCTAGGAGTTTCCTTACCAACCATGGATTTCCTATGAACTTCAACAATCTATAATTGAGGATAACATTTAGTGAATACATTTTTAAATTCATTTGATTCATTTTGTTGTGAGTTTGATAAAAGTGATTCAAGAAGTTATTTATGGCCTACAGCTCCGTTATGAATAACCATTTAAATGAGTCTCCAATAATAATTTTATGAATTTGTAAATAATAATTTATGTGTGTATTAAATCATTTACATACTTATGTACGTATTTATCACACATCAGAGAGGCACACTCCGGTGTCAATGGCTTTATTCCCCTTTTATTCGTCAAATGTGACTAAGTAAACTCGCTGGGATACTCAGTATCCCATGCACAATGCATTGGTCTGTTGTCAGCATGAAGAATAAGCTTGTACAAAAATCAATTTAACATTGCTTAATTCGCACATCCCTGGCTAAACATAAAAATATAAATTTATAATCATGCATGAGCTTCCTTGTTCTCTTATTACCCATAACCACAAGGGCACCGCCCCCTTTGATTCCTGTCAATTTGTGCTGGGCGAAAAAGTCATTGAAAAGTTGGTGAAAACAATTAATCAATTCTATAGCTAATTTGTTATATGTATGTCTCTTAAGGTATAGCCATTGATCACATGTCAGCCAACCAAAAAATAAACTTACGTGCTTTGTTTATAAAAAGCTTAACTTTCTTTATTTTCAATATCAATAAGATGCCTATACGTAAAAGAATACCTTATATGTATAATACCCTACAATCCAATAAATAAAGTTTGTTTGTTTTTGTTATTTTTTTAACAAAATATTTACGGATTAGTACCGTGCATTCTTTTTACTCAACCATTTAGTCTAAAAGACGAACACAAAATAATCTATCGAATATATATAAATTAAATATAGATAAAGTTTAAGTGGATATTTGATATGTTTAAAGTCAAGAGCCGAGTGAGTAGATCTCTTAGAACTAATCAAAATAAATCGTCGAGATTAATTTGAAATTAATTAACCGGCAATCGATTTGCTTATTCTGCATTTTCTAAGAAATATTTTTGTGGCTGCATATTAAAGATTCTTCTCATATACATACACAAATTGTTCTCTCTCTCTCTCTCTCTCTCGCGCACACATGACCCTTGAGTGTGCCGGCGGCAATATTTACCAACATATATATACACATACGTATGTATATATAAATATATATAGTCGTATTGCTGATCTGTGTGCGGCATTAAGCAAATTATATCAAAATAAATCAATTGCCCATTTGGTGCTCGACTTATAGTCTCTCTCTCTCTCTCTCTCTCTCTCTCTCTCTCTCTCTCTCTCTCTCTCTCTCTCTCTCTCTCTCTCTCTCTTAGTCTCTTTTATCTGTACATGCTAGACACCCTTAATGTTTATAGAGTGCACTATTATATACTTATATACATATGTATCTGCACCTATATGTACTTGCTCATGTGTATGTACTACATATGCATAGAACGCACTCACTCGTCTCGCTTATAGACACACCACATCCAATCTACATACATACATACATATATGCACGATCATGATCTCGATGCGATCGTTTCACACATCGCGCGATGGCACGCGCCTTGCTCCAAGCTTCGGATCTGCCTGACGCACGTGAGCAGAACGCACCACACACAAATGAGAGATCGTGTGCGATAGAGAGGAGAAGCAGAGAGAGAGAGAGAGGGAGAGCAATCGAAAATGCGAGAGAGATCCGATGCAAATGGTACGATCGTGCCAAAGAGACAAAGAATGAGAGAGAGAGTGAGAGAATGAGATGTATGTAGGGGTTTATTTTTAGGATAACAATGCCGCAACAGCATTGGGTAGCAGGAGCGAAATTCAACATTTTCAGTATTTGGGGAAAATCGAGGAAAATTTTCAGAGCTGCAGCCAGTCGACCGGATAGAGCAACGCGAACAAGGTGGCAAAACGACAACGGCGGCCCAAAGACCAGTGCGCGAAATACATACATATATACAAATATATAATATATACATATCTACATATATGTATATCTAATGAGATACATATACTATTCGGAATATAGCCCATGGTATATATAGGCGCATACACATAAGTCTTATACTATATATGGAGAAATATTGAAGTGAAGAATTCTCTGAAATGTTTGACAAAAAGGAGAAATGTGAAAATTAACGCTTGTGCGACTCGTATTCATATCTCTGTGTGTGTAACCGTGTGTGTGCGTAGGTGTGTGTGTTGGTCATGAAAATTGCAGGCAACACCAGACAACATACGGCGAGAAAAGAAATCAAACTGCAAAGAAAAACACCTTCGAGGTAAATATTTACATACATATGAAAAGTGCATAGCGTATCGAATTATGTATGTATGTATGTGTGTGTGTGTGTGTGTGTGTGTGTGTGTGTGTATGTACGTGTCTATATAATGAAGTTCGCAGACAACAGGGATCTATGTATGTATGTGTCTGTGTGTGTGTGTATCTATATATCGTGGCATTATCCCGAACATCATCTCCCCAGCCTGATTCTTCGAGAGAGCTGAGCGAAGTTGCTTCCTCGTTCGTGTGCTATTTAGTTGGGTTTGTTTTTGTCGCTGGCGCTTTTACTTTTCGTAGCTGGTCGGGTCTGTTGCTCGAATAAAAATTCCTCTTGCGTGTTAGCTGAAAGTTATTTTTAAAAATTTCTTTTAATTTTTTCTCATTTACGAGATACGAGATTTTAAATACAGACGACGCACAGTGGGGCCTTTGCTCATTTTGCGTTGCAAAAATCATAACTTTTGAACCAAGCAAGATATTTCAAAAATTTAAAAGGCATTCGACAGAGAATTCTTCAAGCTATAAATAAGCCAAAAATCAGGGTGATGCGTTAACAGAGTGCTTCACAGTTTAACCTCAAACCTGAAAAATGTGATTTTTGTCCTAAAATGCATGTTTTTGTATGAAAAACTACAACATTTTTTGTTGAAATTGATTTATTTTTAATTATTTGCAATATTTAAACAAACAAAAAACAAAAATTTGTAAAAAAAAAGAAAAAACAAGTAAGAAAGCTCTAGTCGAGACTGCTCGACTAGGAAATCCCCTGAACCCGTCTTTTTGCTTACAAAAGAAACACACACACATACATAGGCACATATAGGCACGCACGCATAAACACGCATGGGCTGCAGTGTGGGCTTCTCATGGAAACTTAATTGTTTAATAACTTTTTTTGTGGACGTACGTTCTTCATGAAACTTTTAGATTGTGATTATATCATTACTATGCGTGTATATGCCGAAACTCAAGTCTCTAGTATTTGATATACGCCTTTTACAAAAGTAAGGGTGAGGGGGTGGATATAGGGGCGGGGGGTGAATTATAACAAAAACCGAAATTCTATAAAGTACATATGAGTCTACATTTAAAATTTGGAGACTCTAGCTCAAAAGATGTAGGAGATATAATTTTATAACTGGCTTTCGATAAGGTTTTTCATCGATAAAAAAATAATCGGACAAGTTATCGAAATTATGTGACAAACTCGATATGCGCGTGCTATATACGGACATTTTAAAAAAAAGTTGAAGTCTCTAGCTATTGTATCTTCGGAAATCGACGCGTTCAAACATACGGACAGACGGACAGACGGACAGACGGACGGACGGACGGACGGACGGACGGACAGACAGACGGACAGGGCCAAATCAACTTTTCTCGTCGCCCTGATCAAGAATATATATACTTTGTGGGGTCTGCCACGCCTCCTTCTCCCTGTTACATACTTTTAACAAAACCATTATACCCTGATTTCCCATTGAAAATGGGTTCAGGGTATAAAAAATTACCAAAAAAAAAATTAATTTTCGATTTGCATGCAGCTGCATGCAAATTTGACGTTTTTTAGTACATTTTGTGCGTTTTTATGCCGACTTTGGGTTAGTTTTTTGCTATAGAAATCCGGGGTGGCGCCTGGTGGCACCCAAAGTTTTATTTATATTAAAGAGGACATCTTCCTTAACACGTGTATATATACCGGTGCTCAGAACTCGGCGGAACTCACAAAGATATAGACTACTTTAGGTAAAAAAAATGGTCAAATTTAGAGGTTTAGTAAATTTAAACCAGCTCTGCAATGAAAAGTCGTATTAACATAATTTTTTTTTTATTCTATTAGTAATAATTCATTCTTTAAATCGCAACCAACACTGCAAAAATTGGTGCAAGATTTTTCCTACAATTCAATTGACAAGTGGGATATTTTTCACAAAAACACGCTGCTCTTCACAACTTTGCCACTTTCCCAAACTTTGAAAGGCTATAACTACCCTTAAAATTGACCGATTTTCAAAAATCTTTCGGCTACAAACTAGTAGATCGATTTATTTTCATATGACATCAACTTTTTTAAAATCGCTTAAAGTCACTTTTTTGATTTTTGCCACGCTCTGCCGGCAGAGGCCCCACTGTGCGACGTCGCTTCGCTGT
>JAWNOM010000098.1:0-12951 GCA_035045965.1 Drosophila aldrichi
GTTGTTTTATACCCTGAACCCATTGAAAATGGGAAATCAGGGTATAATGGTTTTTGTGAAAAGTATGTAACAGGCAGAAGGAATCATCGCAGACCCCATAAAGTATATATATTCTTGATCAGGGCGATGAGCTGAGTCGATATAGCCCTGTCCGTCTGTCCGTCCGTCCGTCCGTCCGTCCGTCCGTCCGTCCGTATGAGTGCGTCGATCTCAGAAGTTACAAGAGCTAGAGAGCTGAAATTTTGTATGTACACTCGTGTATACCATACGCAGTACGAGTTTATCATATTTTTTCGATAACTCATTCGATATCTTTTTTATCGAGGATAATCGATAAATTTATATTGTTTTTCAGCCTAATTTGAACACTTTTAAACATAGAGTGTTCAGATTTGTTGTGTATATACATACGATGGATACACACATTTTGTCATTTACAGATTTTGGATACCACGCCCCCTTCGCCCCCAATTCGTAAAAAACGTATTTCAAATACTAGAGACTTGTGCTTCGGAATGTACACACATTTATACATTATGAATACATTCTGAAAGTTTCATTAAGATCATACGTCTACAAACGAAGTTATTTAACAAATAAAATCTCATAGTATTGCCCACACTGCAGCGCAGCCCAAGCGCAGTCGCTGCTTACTGCGCAGTTAGCGGAGCGCGAGCTTATGCGTGCATGTGGAGGCATGTGTATGTATGTGTGCATAAAAGAAGTGCAGAATGATTAGAATATCAGTTTGGAGGGTTCAGGGTATCTCCTAGTCGAGCAGTCTCGACTAGAGCCTCTCTTACTTGTTTTTCTTTCTTTTTTTCGAAATTGAAAGTGCATTAGGATGAGTACACAAAATTGTTAAAGTTGTTTCCTCTTCATCTTCTTCTTCTTCTACTGCTGATGTTAGCTTTCACTTTGTTTTGGGTTTTTGTCTAGAATGTTGAAGAGATTTGAATGGAAATGAATCGTGTTGCATAATCTAGCAAGAGTCTTTGAGAGATTCACGACCTTTGGCCAATTATCAGGCAACTTTCTTTGCTACAACTTTCACACAGAACCCAGTAAAAACAAAACACTTTCCCAAAAATAAAAAAAGAAACATATTTTCATGCCTTCTTCTTCTACTTGTTCTTCCTCTTCTTTTGTTTCTACTGCGTATTGTCATCCATCAAAAGCTGAGGGCGACTTCTCGCTGAGTTATGTTTTTCATTTGATTTTCTGACTGACAGATCTGCCCCTCGCACAGCATCCGTAATGGATACCAAATGTGTGTTTTGGCTTAGTTTCGGTGCGACGCCATCCAGCCCTAATCAACATATGTAAATCAATTTATGCAAAGCAAATGCAAAGCAGCTGCCTATTAAAATGTGTCAGCGCGTTTAGTGCGAAATATATTTTCACTCCGTAGACCTTGTGCCACTTGAGACGCCACACATCAAGCCCATTCCCATTCCCATTCCCATTCCCATTCCTATTCCAATTCCATACCATTCCAATCAGCAGCTATCTGGACATGTTGTGCGTCACTTGGCAAAACAAATCAATCAAAGGCAGCTGCAGAAGCGCCGCTAAAATTGCATATATAGCAAAACATGTGCCAATATCAAGATGTCGTATATCTATATATACATGTACATCTCTAGCATCTCTATCTACATATTTGTAGCACTTGCCCCACACGTCGTTTCAATTGCGGCGCCAAATGCAAATTGCATTCATGTTTTGTTTTACGTTTAGCGGCAAAACTTTAAAGACGGCATTTTGACATTCTACCCCAGGGGGTATATGTATATGAGAGATCCATTTGCATAGCATAGAAATAAAAAGATACATCAAATTTGTCTAAAAATATTTGGGAAATTTAGAATTTGCTTGCTTTCTGTTTTAATTCAGTTATTCTTGTGGCATATTTCTATACATTAGAAAGTTCCCTTAGTTTATTTTAACGGTTTAACTGTTTTATACAAGTAGTCACATCTCTTTACCCTTTTTTCTCTCTTTCTCTCTCATTCTCTTTTTATAAAATTGCATATATTGTATTGTTTATAGTCTTGGTATTTTTTTTTTTCGCTTTTGTTTTCGTATATTTATTTAAATTATTCTAATTTTTTTTCTCAACTGTCAAAATAAGTAAACCTTGGGTTTTTCCATCTAACTAACTTTCATTTTTTGCCCTATCCTGAGTTCCGTTCAATATCTACTACTTATAAACAACTAAACTACTTATATGCAGTAAATCATATTATAATCACGATATATCAACTAAGCAAATACTCTATAAATTCATTACAACAACAACAACAACTCTTAGAAGAGCATAAAAAGTTTTTTACAATTTATTGCCGAATTGCCGGCAGTCAATCAAAGCACATCGATTGATAGTGTTCAATTGTGTATTTTCCTTTAGCTTTTCCTATGTTTTTTGTCTCTCTTCTTTTATTTAGGTTTTATTCAGCAGTGACTTGATTTTCCTGACAAAGTTCAGCTTGAATGCGGGAGAGAGGAGAAAAAAAAGCTGGCAAACTTATGATGCCACGAAAATGGTTCACAATGCTCACATTAAGTTCACAATGGAGCATGTTGCACTTGACAGTCGCATTCGTTAGGCACTGACAACAAATTTATTGTTTTTCAATTTGCATAAAAATCACAAAAAAGGCTAAAAAGTGGCCATAAAAGGCTAAAACTAAGCCAGAGCCGTGGCGGCTCATTAAAGACTTTTTTTTGCTGGGCAAATTATGAGCAGCTGGCATAAATTTATTCACTGGTTTGTTAACTAGTTAAAGCGTGTTTTTTGTGTTTAATTTTATATAATTATTTACTTAACTAACGAAATAAAATTATGGCAAAACAAAAAAATCAAGAGAATCTTTAAGAAGATTCAAGAATTCAACTGACCTAGCTTAATGAAAACATAAACATAAATAAAGTCCATAAAAAATATTATTAAAAATTGCTATAAAAAAAAGACTCGAATAAACATAAAACTTAATGTGAATTACACGCAGAGTCCACATAAAATAAACATAAAAATAAATAACAAACAACAAACGCACAAATAATAATAATAATAAATAAATAAAATGCAGCAAAAAATTAAGTTAAGGATTCATAAATTTCAATCAGTGGGCCAACTAAAAAAACATTAAAATATATATGTATATATCTATCTATATATAGATATACATATATAGTTGCTATAAAGTGCATAAAAATTCAATTTCGCATTGCCAAAGGGAACTTCGGGCATTGTCTAGTACAAATAATGCACAATAAACATAAATTAGCAATTGATATTTTGTTGTTGTTGTTGTTGTTGTATATTTCGTTGCATGAATTAAATTGGGCTTGTTAGGTGGCCAAATGACCTTTGTTAACAAAGCAGCAAACGCTGGAGGAACTGCAAAATGAGACTGCTGCCAATTGGAGTCCGTTTACATTATAAATTGGCAACATTCGACATTCGTTTGACAATCGCCGAATTGGCCAAGTTCACATGGTGTCGATATCGAATGTCGATGTCGATGTCGATGTCGATGTCGACTCCCTAATTCATGTATTAGAAAGTACACAGTGCTTTGAGTTTGGGGCGTGGCAGCGAGTGACGCTGGTGAAGGCACACCTTATAGAGCGGAGCTGCTGCAGCCTCATAATGAGATTTCTAGCCATATCGAAAAATATATATAGAAAAAAAAAATACCTCAAGACAAAAAAGGGGCGTGAAAAACTGCAGGGCTTGCAATCTGTGTTTCATTTTTTTCTATTTTCTGGGCTGTGTCTTTGTCTTGGGCTTTGATTCTGTTTCATTTTCTGTTTCGTTTCTCGACTCGATTGTGGGTGGATTGGCCCCAACAAGTGCTTTAGCTTTAGATTTTTAATTAGCTGATGTTTTGGAGTTTTTTTTTCCCTTTTTTGTCGTGCGAACTTTTTTCTTTAATTAGCTTTGGGCTGTTCTTTGGTTTTTGTTCTGATCCGAAATGCATTTTGACATTTGCAATAATAGACAACTAAATTGTATAATTGTTTATATATATAAATATCTGATTTATTGGCATGTTGACGCAGCTCGTTGACGTTGCAATTAAAAATAAACATTAATTAACTGTTGATAATAAATTTAAAACGAAAATGCCTTGACCTTTGATATGCGCTTTAATATGAGCGAGCTATAAATTTAAAATTTAACTGAAATCAGAAATCTGTATTACATGAAAATATTATAATTATTTTTATTATTATTTTTATTAATAATATATATCATATTATTATTATATATTATTTTTGGTAGGCTCAATTAAATAATTTAACTTTAGTTTAAATATTTATTTTATGATTTTAATCAGTTTTTTTTTATTTTTTTTATGGGAAAATTAAATTCCACAAAAGGAAAATTGTTTATAAATTTCTAATAATTATTCATTTATTCTCAAATCAAATAAAAACACGTGAATTGCTATACGAAATACTCTTTCTTTTATTTTAATTTCATATTAAACCAAATATATAATATATATACAATTATTTTTTTAATAGCACAAAAATAAAATTAAAAAAATAAATAAATAAATTAAAAATTCTGTAAAAAATAATTTTATTGAATTAAGCATTCAACTGAAATCGTTTAGCAAATCAAATCAATCAAAATTAAAATGAAAATCAGTTTTCCCCAAATATAAATGAAAATCATTTCAAATTTAGTTGTTTTTTTTTTTTCAATTGGAAATAAATCAGTGTGTGTGTGAGTGTTGTCTATTATTAAACGAATGCAATTTATTTAAATCAAATATTTATCAATGTGAAAAAAGCCGCAATAAAATGTGAATCAAACTGTCGCAATTAACGGGACGACCAAAAATTATTGCATTGAAATGTGACTCATATGGAAATGGAAATGGAATTATTGACAGCATTTTAATGCCGTATTCCATTTAATTTATTCATATTCACTTTTTTTCTCACTCGTTTTTTTTGACAACAACTGCGTTTATTGTTATGAAACTAAAGACAGCTGCGCGTTATCTGATTAAACAGTTAACTATAGTGTTTTTTTTTTCTTCTCTTTGTTAATAATTGAGTTGAGTTGGATTGTTCTTTTCATGATTGTTTATAATAATAAACTGTTTCATTCAGCGTCATTTCAATTATCTAAATTAAAAAATTCCTCAGTCTTGTTTCGCTTGTTTGTTATTATTGTCGATCTGCGTTCGCTTCGCTTCGCATCGATTTATTTATTTATTTATTGTATTGCATTTTCGCTAATTTGTTACTCATTTCACGCTGCCTGATTGGTTTTTCCATTGTTTGCCTTGCAAGGTCGCGCCCACAGATACAGCGCATACTTCAGATACACTCACTTCAGATACTTTTCACGGGCTCCAATTGGCCGGAGATAACATTTCGTATTTATATTGGCGAACAAATTAACTTGTAAATGTTCAATGAGCCGCTTGTCGCAGTTGTCGTTAGATTCGATTTTCAAGTGCTTCGATAACTCTGGCATTTAATCAGTCACATGTTATCGATTACACGTGTCGCATTGCTTATATCTGTGTGAGTGTGTGTGTGGGAACTGAACTTGAACTGTTATTTAGCACGATATTTGTCATCGAAAAAAGTTGTCGTTGAAATAATAATAAAACCTTGAATCGGGTTAAAAGCTAATTGGAAATTTCCAGCAAGCAAAGATCAATGAAAGCAGATAAGGTAGAAAATATAATAAAAATAAACTTGTGAAATATTGGGTAAATGTTTGAAATAATTACTTAATAGGTTCTGTATATAGATATATAATAATATTTATATATATCTAAAATATTGTTAAGAATAAATATATAAATATATAACAGCAAGGTTGAAAGTATATAATATAGTAAAAAAATATATAATAATAGTAATAGTAAAATTAACAACAAAGAAAATCATTATTAATATTTTTAGCAATTATAGTATATTTTCTTTTCACTTTTGCTATAATTTTTTATGGATATCTACTCATATATAAATATCTAATTATTCCACTAAATACAATTGCATATTAAGGCCGCGCAACGCCGCTTAATATCACATTTACATAGCATTTACATATAAGTTGTATTTCTCTTACACTTATCGCCTGCATTTCCTTAGCTAAATTCCAGAGCTATAATGAATTCTATTCAGGCAATTCATGAATCATAAACAAATTCAAATTGCAATCGCTTCACTCTGAGCCGAGTAAAAGATCGTGATTCGTGTTGACATTTCCCAAAAGAGGCTGTCAAAATCGAAATTTGCATTTAAATCAAAGCCGACATAACTCCCCCTCGCTGGCAACTAAAATAGGGCAAGACTTGGCGTTAAGCTCTATTTTTTTTATACCCTGAACCCATTGAAAATGGGAAATCAGGGTATAATGGTTTTGTTGAAATGTATGTAACAGGCAAGAAGTTGGCGTAGCAGATTCCACAAAGTATATACATATATATCTTGTTATTGATTTAGCACTATTTGCCTGTCTATTTCTTCTAAGTATTCCCTCTACGTATTTCCAAGTATTTCTGCTAAGCATTTTCTCTAAGTTTTGCTTCCCAGTATTTCCTCTTTCTTCTAAGTATTTCCTCTTATTATTTCCCTTACGTAATTCCTCTACGCATTTCCTTTACGTAATTCCTTTACGTAGTTCCTCTACGTCTGTAATGCTTAGCTGATCGATCACACACTCTGCGCTGACCCCCAACAGCAGGCCTGGACGACTGAAGCAATGCTGCAGCTGCTGCCCTTTATATAGCGACACTTTTACTCAAGCACTGTCTCTCTTAAATTTTGAGCCCAACAGCAGGTAGCCAGTCGTTGCAGCTGACCTTCCAGTGAGCAATGGGAACACTCTCTGCTGCTGTGAGCATTCTAGCTTCGTTTTACCTAAATACAAATACCAAATGAGAGCGGCTACATACACATAGACAACTTTAATGATCTTCTGCACTTCTTCTCTCCTTGCTTTTAATTTTATTCAAGTACTGTCTCTCTCGTTGCAGTCGAGCTTCAAGTGACCTATGGGAAGGCTCTCTGCTGCTTCAATAATTTGTTCAGAGGATTTGCTAGTCGAGCGGACTCGACTTGAGCTTTCATACTTGTTTTCTTCTGCTGGCGCCCAAATCGAGGCCCATAAATTATATTTGCTGCCTAATTTCAACGCCTAGAAGTTGTCAAAGAGTGAGGCCAAAGGATATATATATATATACATATGTATATATATATATATATATATATCACGCATAAATCATGGTGGCATCGTCAGGTATGGCAAAAGTCGCCTGCCAGGCACTTAGTCACAAAAGATTTTTGGCCAAACACCGCAACGAAAGTTAACATGAAAACTACATAAATTCACTTAGATGTCAAACTAGGAGGGATTGGAGTGCTAGTAAAAGGCTACTAACTTGGCCATAAGTAGCAAATGAAAGCGTTGGCAGCAGCTGGGCCAAAAGCTCTTACACTCGTCAAGCAAATGAAAATGTGGTAATAAAGAGCCTCAAAGAGATGAACACAATGTAAGAGAGAACTAATCTGGGTTGAATGACTAGACAATACCCTGTATGTGTGAGTTACTACTGACAAGTTTGAGATCATAAATATGAAAAAAATCATAAATTAAGAAAAAATCGATATTATCGAGATGTTAGTTATGAAATATTGAAACAAATAATATATATCTGCTGCGTATGATATGTAAGAATATATATATAAAACAAGTGGTCTATGGCATATTTAGTTCTCGAGATAGTCAACTTTAACAAGCTGACAGAAAGACGCAAAGCAGTAGATTGAGTTAATTTTAAAGCATACCATTATTATTTAGTCAAATTTAAATAAATCTGTCACATTATTATTTAATTTTATATTCTTGTAAGTGTTAACAGAAATACGCATCATAGCCTTTCTTTAAATATGCACAGGGCATACAAAAATATATATGTAGATAGAAAATTTGTAGTGGGCAGCGTTAGAGAAAATTTCACTAAAGCGCTCGCCGGTCACGATTTATCATCATTTGACAAAAAGGGAAACATCTGCCACAGAGAGCTGGGTGGCATGCCGAGAGGGCTCTGCCTAGGATAGGGGTAAGAGAGCTGGAGCAGGAGCAGGAGCAGGTCGGCTGCAGCCTGTAGTTCAAGTTCCAGTAAAGCGGGCACAAGAAAAATAAAAAACTTTTTTCTTTTTTGGCTACGGCTGTTCACTTTTTTCTTCGGCATTTTTTTCTTTGCGGCCTCTCAAACGAGTCGAGCAGAGATCGGCGGATCTCTTGTAGTGGCTGACACTTAACGTGTCATTCGAACATTTTATTGGACTTGACAATGAACTCTTGAACCGCAGCTATTTAGGCAGAAACAAAAAGTATTAACAGTATTAACAGCGCGCTTGGCATCAACAAAAAACATAACGAAATGCATACAAACAAAAAATTGTATTTACAAATGTTGGAAATTAGTTAAAAAATAGAAGAAGTTGCTGTAACTTTCACATTGATTGGCACAGGATTTGCATGAGAAAATAAATATTCAATAAAAACAAAATTAATTGTTGTACAAAATTCCTGTGAGAAATGAGAAATCTTACAAGCAAAAGTTCAATGGACTCAACTCGTATAGCTCTAAATATTTTTAAGACAGCAGCATTTAGGATCTATTGTAAGGAGCTTGAGAAACTGCTCTGATTTGATGTTTAAATATTGTTTAATTTGAATATATTTAGTTCTTGATTAAAGTTTCTTGTGTTGCTATTTTTTTAAGAATTTATTTATTAACAAGCTAACAAAATTTCTACCTTTATTATATTTTTTTCTGTTCTACTGTCTTTAAAAACTTCTCTATTTTTAATTTTATTTATTTGATTTCTTATTGTATATGTAAAGTCTTTATATATATTATATAAAGTCGTATTTTTATGTGCTCCGACATGAGCTTGAATTAATCTGAAGATTAAAATAAAAACGCTCAAAATCGGCTTTGCAGCAATTTTGTTTTTTGTTTCTCTCTCTCTCTCTCTCTTTTGTTGTATATATATGTATTTTGAATTTATAAATTCAGGGATTAGTCTATCTTAAGTATATTTTTATCTAATTTTCTTCCTAATAAAAAATGTGCTTTGAAAGTCGAATAAATTCAAGCATTTCGCAAAAAAAAATAAATAAATAAAAATAAAAAAAATTAATTAATAAAATAAATAAATAATATACAAAATAAAAAAAATAAAAATAAAATAAATAAATAATAAATAAATAAATAAATAAATAAATAAATAAATAAATAAATAAATAAGTAAATAAATAAATAAATAAATAAATACATAAATAAATAAATAAATAAATAAGTAAATAAATAAATAAATAAATAAATAAATAAATAAATAAATAAATAAATACATAAATAAAATAAATAAAATAAATAAATAAATAAATAAGTAAATAAATAAATAAATAAATAAATCAGTCAATAAATAAAATAAAAAAATTAATAAAATAAATTAATAAATAGAAATTAGAATCCATGATATATATGTATATATATATCAACTAAAAACGCAATTCATATAATAATACTTTTTAAATACAAACAAAAACGTAATAAATGAATAATATAATAAAATATATGTAAACAAACAAATTATGTAAATAAACAAAGATTCAAAACTTGTATTCTGGACCACTAAAGAAAACCAGACTGAGAGTAAGCAGAGCTCTGTTAGCAATATTATTAATATACGCCCACTTAAAATGTTAGATTTATTTCTGTATATCCCATCTCCGACTAATATGTAATCCACTTTATATCATAAATCAGCGACTAACTCGTGTTTCGGCTGCCAATCAGTAGCTGTTCTCACATAGATTTTGTCCACCTACATGGAGCAAATGCTCTGCTGCGGTCTAAACTGTTGTGGCCTTTGGGCCAACTTGGCTTGTTGGCCATTTATCAGTGTTGCTTAGTTTACATTTCTATTTTAACTGTCTTTTAAATGTTATTTCATTGATTTTATTTGGGATTTGGGGCCAGGCCGTAAAGATTTCTCAATACGAAAACTTGGCTCAAATAAATCTTATCAAATTAAGTCGAGACTGCACAACAACAACAGCAACAGCAACAAGACCTAAAAACGTGGGCGACTACAAGTGATAGAGGTACACAGTAGGGGTAGCCCCTCTGTTTTCTTCTTCTTCTTCTTTTTCATCCTCCTCTGGTCTGGCTGCTTCTGCGGCATTTTATAGGGCTTGTCGAGGTTTCTTTGTGGGCTTGGTGACTTGGTTGAGTAATTGTTAACGAGTTGCTGTTGACCAAGTTAAATGTGTACCGGCCACAAAAAAAAAAAAAAAATACAAAACAAAAAAACAAAAACAACAAAAAATTGGGCAAATTAATTAAGCCATTTGAAACAATTTCGCGTTTGCTTGAACAACAAAAAATTGCACTCACATTAAATTGTTTAATTTAATTTGCCTGAAAATAGTTGAAAATTGTTTCCATTGTTGCTGTTGTTGTTGTTGTTGTAATTGCATTGCGCATTGCGTTTAAGTGAAAAGTGCTCGGCACGTTTTAGTTTTAGTTTAGTGGTTTTTCGTTTTCTTCCAGACTTGGCGTTAATTTTCTGTGGTCCAGTTATATACTCACTCACTCTGCGCGTCTGGGCATAGCGAATTTTATATACCCATTCACGAAAGTCAAGTGAGTATATTGGTTTTGTGTCTGTCCGTATGAAATTTGGAATTTTGAATATATAATTTTGTTTAAAGCTAAATTAATATAATTTAAAAATAAAAATAAAAAAATAAATAAAAAAAAATTAAAAATAAATAAAAATAAAAATAAAAATAAAAATAAAAATAAAAATAAAAATAAAAATAAATAAATAAATAAATAAATAAATAAATAAATAAATAAAAAATAAAATAAATAAAACAAACAAAATAAATGAAATAAATAAAATAAATAAAATTAATAAAATAAATAAAATAATTAATACAGTAAATAAAAGAAATAAAATAAATTAAATAATAAAAATAAATGAAATAAATAAAATAAATGAAATAAATACAATAAATAGAATAATTGAAATAAATAAATAAAAAAATAATTAAAATAATTACAATAAATACAATAAATAAAATAAATACAATAAATAAAATAATTGAAATAATTAAATAAATAAAATAAATAAAATAAATAAAATAAATAAAATGAATAAAATAAATAAAATAAATAAAATAAATAAAATAAATAAAACAAATAAAATAAATGAAATAAATAAAATAAATAAAATAAATGAAAAATAAATATAATAAATACAATAAATGAAATAAATGAAATAAATTAAATAAATAAATAAATAGAGAAATAAATAAATGAATAAAATAAGTAAAACAAAAAATAAATATAATAAATATAATAAATATAATAAATTAAATTAATATATACATTCCATAATTATATAACCATAAATATATATCTCAGTTAAAAAAGCTATAACTAATCTCTGTATGAAAATAAGTTTGTAACATAATCTTTTTAAGATTAATAAATAATACAACAATTATTCCAAGGAATTAAAGCTCAATAAAAAGATAAAATAAAATAATCTTTTATACCCTCACATAATGAATTGTCAATTTTTGTACGATGCCAAAATTTCCAATATTCTCTACATTTTATACTAGAAAACCCTAGCGTATTTGCACTTCGTTTAGAGTCCGTCTCTATGCGCCCCAATTTGATGTGGAAGAAGATGCTTGGTTGCTCGATAGGCTTCGTTTGCGAATATTTCGCTTATCAGAAATTCCGATGCACGTTTCGCTTTTTAGTCATATTTGTGGCAGGAAGAGGCCCCGAATTTATGGGGGCTGCCAGCTCGCTCGAGGGCCCATCTCCAATTACCGAAAAACCGCTAGCCCTGGGGCACTGGGCAAAATATTTGACTGGCTTATTCCATCAATGTCAACGCGAGGGGGCAGCCACAATAACTCAGCTGATCGATCAAATGTCGTCGCGGAAAGATCGAAGCGGCGGCACATTTAATGGGTTAAGAGTTATTTTTGGCCAACGTTTTTTTTTTTTGACAACACTTTTGTCGCAGATTGACACAAATATTTGTGTGTGATGAATAAAACTTTCAATTTGTTTTCATTTATTTATGATTTTTTTTTTCTTTCTGAATATTTATTATGAAAGCAAAGGAGCAGCAGCTCGTTTGGCTTTTCCCGCTAACAATTGCGGCCAATTAATTTGTCATAAACAAAAGTCATAGCAGATCAATACACAATTATGTTGTTAACAAAAAAGAGAGAGAGAGAGAGAGAGAGAGAGAGAGAGAGAGAAATGGTGAATGTCGAAGCGAGTGATAAACATCAGAGATCCCAAGCAAAAACCATGAAAAGAGCCAGGAGAGGACGGGGTAGACATGCACCCACAACAATTATAAGCAACAACTGAAAATTATCATGCTGAAGAAGGCAGCGGTAAACCGAAATGGAAATCGAAATCGAATTCGAAATGGAAATAGACGAATGCAATGCGATCCTCAGCAACAAGCCGCAGCAAATTGCATAATTATTGCTGCAAATGAAGCTGCGAGAGGCCGAGAAGAAAGTCGCACCGTTTGAATCGTGATAAAGCGATAATTTGTGCCCCCACCGTCGCCCCCGCCCACTCCCCCTCTCCATCAGCTGACTGCTGCCTCGCCTGCTCGCGTCGAGTCAATGCATTTCACTTTCAGTTCAACAAACAAACCAAATAGTTAAGCTAAAAAAAAAAATGAAAAACAAAACAAACGAACGTTGAATTCAACTGCTGCCAAGTCCAGCATAGTCGAGTGTATTATTATGAAATCAAATTCAAATCGTCCACCCACGCCAAAAAAAAAAAAAAAAAAGAAGCCAAACCAAAGCCAAGCCAAAGCTCTGACTCTGATTCCGTTTTTCCA
>JAWNOM010000099.1:0-27764 GCA_035045965.1 Drosophila aldrichi
AAAAAAAAAATCAAGCCATGCGACCAAACTATATGCGCGAGGGTTGCCTAAAACGTTTGTGCAATTGTGGGGTATACCATAAGTATATGAAAAGTAGAAAGAGAAAAGAGAAGCGAGAGAGAGATATAGACAGAGAGAGGGGAGAGAGAGAGAGAGATAGAGAGAGAGGGAGAGAGAGAGAGAGAGACAGAGAGAGAGGGAGAGAGAGAGAGAAAGACCTTTGTCTCTCTTTTTAGAGAGAGAGAGAGATACAGACAGTGAGGCAGAAAGAGAGAGAGAGAGAGAGAGAGAGAGAGAGAGATACAGACAGTGAGGCAGAAAGAGAGAGAGAGCGAAAGAGAGAGAGACAGAAAGAGAGAAAAAAGAGCGAGTGATGAGAGAAGATTTAACAGAATATATTGAGTAGATAATAAAATGAAATAATGCCAAAATTTATAGTAGAATCTTATCTTATCTTAAATTCAATTGTTTACTTAAAAAAAAAAAATAATAATAATAATAATTTTTAATAGAATAGTGTTCAAAAATCATAAAATATTGTCAAAAATTCATTATTATATATTATTATTTATTATAATACTCTCATATCTAGGGCATTTTCTCACCCAACTTGTGTAGCTCGCCTCGCTGGCTGGCCAGCAAAGAAAGACATTTGCCTGTGTCATCGTGCTGTGTGCGTGCGTGGTGGAGACAGCAAACCGTGTCCCATGCCAGTCCAATCCCTAACCCAATCCCCATCATCATTATCATGCACGTCATTGTCATCATCGGCAGCATTATCATCATCATCAGCAGCAGCGACATCATTAACAACAACAAACCATGGTCGTTGTCACCATCAACGCGCTGTCATTATTGTCGTCTTTATGGTTTTATACTTTTTTAATTTGGAGCAAACTGTCGTTGAGCCCCGGATTTTATAAATTTATATAGGTATATACACATGTGTGTGTGTGTGTGTGTGAGTGTGTTTGAGTTTACCTTACGTATTCGTTTGGTATCGTCTGTGTATTGCTGTTGTTGTTGGTATTTTGGCATTTTTCTTTCTATTTGGTGCTCAAATTGCTTTTAATTTGACTTAGAACGTAGGTCTTTAAGCCAGCATAAATCGCTCTTGGAATTCTTTTATGTATTTATTTTACCATATAATTTACACACACTCCATTTGGTTTGCTTAGCTTTCCCCTGGCGTTCACGCACTTCATTAAGCCTTTGTTTGCCAAAGGTGTCGATTGGATGCCCCCCTCCACCCCACCCATCCCATATGTCCCGCTGGTCCCATTTGTTCGATGCTCTATGGCTATATGACTCGATGGACTGGACTGCATACCAAATGGACGCTGAGTGCTCAGAATGTGCTCTCTCAATGGCCCCATATAGCCATATTTGTCATCGTAAATATGCTGTGGCAAACAAAAGACTTAGGCAACGAACTTGGACAAAAATTATGCATAGATAGATTTGTGGATAGGCAGGCACACAGCCAAACAAATTTCATATCTGACACCTCATTTTGTGTGCCCCGGTAATTTCTCAATAAAGACCATCGAAAACCAAGAAGCTGTTAGTCGCGCTGCTTGCGTGGGCCGATTTCTCGTTGCCCACTGTGCCCGTTGCGTTGTGCGGCTGTTCGGCTGCTCGGCTGGCTCTCAGTCATTATGCAGACCACCGCCGAGACAACAACAGCTACAGCGACAGCCAACATGCAGCGTACATGCGCTGAACGTGGATAGATTAGATCAATACCAAATACAAGTGCCACCGTCTGCCCACAGCCCTTTTTAGGGGTGAGAAGCGGGAGGGGGGGCCGCGTTTTGTATCTGGCATCTCTGGTTATGGCCGATGGTGACGGGCATCGGGACGATTGTCGATGTGTCGCTGCGATAGGCATTTAAATCTTTTGCCTGCGCCTTCAGTAATGTTGTTTGTGTGTTGATTTTGCACTCGAATGTGAAACGTAACGCAGCTCAAGTGGAGCGTAGCGTAAAGTGCTTAAATGTTTCGATTGTTGTTGTTGTTGTTGCTTACTGGCTGTGGCCAGAGCCAGGGCCAGGGCCAAAGCCAATGCCAGTGCCTGGGCCAGTGCCTGTGGCTGTGCCTGGGCCTTGGCCAGGGCTGAGCCAGTGCAAACAGTAGGCACTGACACTGGCCTGTCAGTCAGCTTAGCCCAGTCAGACGGCGGCGTTTTGGTCGTCTTCTCTTTATCATTTTGATGAAATCGGCCTGGGAATGCGTTGCACTTGTAATTTAGGCTCAGGTTGGCTCGGCTTGCCTCTGCCTGCCTCCTACAACGTCATGGGGCTGCTTTGCATGCGCCCCGCCGCCCAGCTGGTGCTCGGCTTGAGTGAAATATGTGGCCGCTGTGAGTGACATGCGCTGGAAAATGGCCCATAATGAAGTGTATTTGCTTAGCATGTTTAATCAACTCTGCCAACTGGCCAGCACCCATGCAACACTCGCACACACACACACACACATACTCTCTCAAAATTTGCAATTAAAATTGAAATGAAAATAATACACAATTAAAGACACGACTCGATTTCGTTTTCAAAAGTTTTTTTTTGCTTCGTTTGCTTCGTTTTAGTAGCAGCTAAAAATGCTGCTGCTCCAGTTTTTTATGTCGCGTACTCGTGGTGCATGTTAATAAAAAAAAGAAGAAAAAATACAAATACAAATTCGAGTGATTTAGTGATAAGTGAACGACTATTAATTACCCTGTGCTATGATGCTATATTTAAAGCTAAAATATTTCGACTGCTGCAGATACTGTAATATAACCATAAGAAGTCTTGGATTTACATGGTATGTATTATATTATATATCATATATATATATTAGATATCAGATATATAAGATATGCAGAATATACATTACAGATATGTATACAGATTAGATATCAGATACATATAGACTGATAGACAGATGTACATACATACTTGGATGCTAGCCAGTTTCCTCGCTCTCTCGCTTCTATCCTGGCTTATGCCTTACCTTCTTATATATCCACCATCAAGCCCATCATACCCATTTCTAAACTACAAGTCAAATGTTTTTAAAATGGAAATTGCTGTAAGCAAAAACTAGTTAAAATGTTTACAACGCTTGCACAGTTGCTGTTGCTGTTGTTGCTGCTGCCTTTTATTTGTTAGTTATATGGAAATCTGGCAGTTGCTTTATAGGCGTCGTTACTTAGCCACTAAATTTAAGACTTGGCCATACATAAAGCACTTACTGACCATATGTCTTAAGCGCGCTCTGTGCAGAGCGACGGCTCAAGGTGACAATTGTGCGGTGTCTCGCATTTATTTCGCCTTGAAATATGCGCAACTGACATAATTCAAAGAATTTCTGCCATGCACAAGGCTAAAATGGTTCAATGATCGCAAATATCAATTTATTATTCTGAGATATATATTTGTATCAATTTGAATTTGCCAAGAGCTTGAACTGAATTGAGTTCGATGAGAATATATCGTTAATGCACATATGATGCGGGTTGACTTTGCGTGAATCAGTATAGGAAAAAATGAATTTTACTTAAACATTGGTAGTTTATTAATTACTAAGTTAGCAATAAAAAAAATTGAAAAAAAATTGTTTTTTTTAGTACTTTAATATTAAATTTAAAAATACCCAAACTTTTAGTAAAATTATTTTTTTTTTTAACGCAAACAATTTGTAAATTTGTCTACAACTATTTTTTGCACTGAGAATTACTATATAGAGGACATAAATAAACATAAACAAAGAAATGAATAAAATTTTGCTCCAGCTCTAGCTCTATCTCTATCTCATCGTAGATAAAAAATTCCAAATTCCGAATAGAGTCAAATCTGTTAAGGTGAATGTAACATCGCCAGTTCAGCCCAAGTCGCTTAAGTACGCACATGTTACGCATACTGTGTTGCTTTTAGCTTTACCACGCCCCGCGCCGCCCTGCCGCCCTTCAGTGGTGTGCGCTGTTGTTTTCTCATTTCGCCTTCATTTACAAAATCTGTGCGTGCGCATTTTTTCACGCCACGCAAAACGTAAATTTATTTTATTTACCCTTTATTTGAGGCTCATTTTTCTTCTACTTAGGGAACAGAGACAGAGACAACGCAAAAGGCAAACGAAGAGAAACGCAGCGCTTAAGACTGAAAAACTGTTTTCTTATTTGACACATTTTGCATTTTAAATGTTTACAATTGCCGAGTGCTTGGCCCGGCTTATTTGTTGACTAAATAATGAAGAAGGCAAACACAATTGAGATGAGAGCTCACAGTTGAGCTCGGGGCGTGGGCTGCTTTGTTTTGGATGCTGTGCACGTCGCGATGCTGCGCTGCATTGACTGAAAGATGTCGCAGATTTGTCATAGGCAGCGGCACAAATAATAAATTGAGTGAGCCAAAATCGCGTGCGTGTTGCAGTTGTTTTTGGCTGCATGTTGCAATCGCAAAGCCTGTTTTGAATTTGTATATCAATTAGTCATAATTTACGAGCCACAATAATCAAAGCGATGGAGGCAATGAACTCGCTTTGCTGCACTTGTTGCACCAAATGTGCTGCCTCTGTCTGTGTGTGTGTGTGCGAGTGCATGGCAAACACATTTGCCACAAGCGCTAATGATGCATTGTGCCTCATGTGTTTGCTGTTGTTGTGGCTGGCTGCAAAAAATAAAAAAAGAAGAGATTTAAGCGTTTAACACGATCTTCAATTTGCGCGCAAAACACAATGCGAAAGGACGAGACGGAGTAGGGGAAGGCCGACTCGCTGAGCAAAGTGTATGGAGGGGGGGGTAGCGGTGGAGTGTGGTTAATGTGGCCAATACATAACACACAGCACAAAAAGGCCAGACAAAAGTCGTGCGACGATCGGCATCGGGCGTAGCCGAGCCACCAATTGCCTTGGCTATATATATAAGTACATACATATACAAATATACATATATATATGTATCTATGTATATATAATACATATGATAGCAGGCAATGCAACTGCAGCAGCCGAATAGTCATGTGTGCGCCATGCTGTGTCGTAATCGCAAGTTCGTTGCTTAAGTCTTTCGCTTTGCCTGCCACTAAATATATCATCGATGCGCTCCTGCGCTCTACCACTTCAGTCTCTCTCTCTCCTCCTCTCTTGCTCTCGCTCACACTCCGATTGCGACTTAAAAATATGTTGAGTTAAGCTAAACGACTCGGCAGCAAAAAGTGGAAGGCACGGAAAGAATCGCATGTATACGCCCATCAATGCTGCCACCGCAGTGGCAGGTTGAAATGTTGCCCGAAGGGAGTTTCGCGGATCTGGGCACGAAAGCGAAATGTGCTACAGGATTTGCCTGCCTGCCTGCATGCCCCTCCGCACTCGGCACCCTTTGCGGCATTGAAATCGGATCTCGTACTTTCTGCTGTTCTACACGCATACAACAAACAACAACAACAGCAACAACAACGAAATACAGGTGCTTATGCTGCATTCGTTCACCTCGCCTTCGCCCCGCTCTGCCCCGCTCTGCCCCACTGTGGCACTTTGTGTGCCCGTTGTTGTACAAAATTAACTACAAACAGCAGTACAAAATATTTTAATTAAAAATTCCTAATCGTGTGCGAAGCATTTTTTATCTGATTTTTGTGGCTGCCGTTGCCGTTGCCCCCAAGACGGGGATTCAGGATCCCTGGGTCTCTGCTAGCTTTGCCAATTGCAATGCCAACCAGGCCGACACCAACGCCACCGCCGCAGCGCAGCTTCAATAGAGAGTGCCCAACTATGCGCATACCCTGTATATAATTAAGTGGGATATGCCCATATATACCTTAGTATACCTTGCCATATGCTCGGTTATTAGTCTCTATAACTGGTCTTTGTCCTTCCTTTGCTTTATACGTACAGACCTCGTCTAGAGATTCCTAACTTTCCACAGTTATATATATATGAGTTATATATGAGTTTCCACAGTTAATTTCTCGTTCCAAGTATCTTAAGAATATGGGACTCTATCAAGATTCTAACACGAGCTCTTAAACTCTTTCATCTACATTCTTGATCAGCTCTCTCCTGCTGCACACATCTATACATCTACCATCACATTCAGATACTCAAATACCCACTTTACTCTTGCCATTGTCTCTAGGGTATAAAAATGTATTAATAAGAAAATGGCAAAAGGCTTGCGTGTGTGCATAGGGAACGTTGCTTCGATCTCTACGCTCAGTTGGCCTGCTGCTCGCCGTCTCCCTTTGGCTGGCTGGCCATGCGCTCTGGCCCGGCTGGGACGTATAATAAATTGCATTTGCCTACCAGCAGATGCAGATATGAGCCGGCGGGCAGTGGGCAACGTTGCAGTTGCATGCAAAGTGGCAACGGGCTCGAGCAGATATTTTTGCATCTAGATACTTTTGGCAGTAATGTGCGAAAATTTCATTGGGTGTCGAAAAGTTAAGTAGTGCTCGCTGCCGCTGTCTCCGGTTGCTGGCCCAACTTGGCCATCGTCTGCTGCTGCTCCGACTCCAGCTCCGACTCCAGCTCCGACTCTCGGGCTGCTGCCGTTTCCATTTAATGTGAGAACGCAACATTTGGCTTTTGAGCTTTCAATTTGTATTAAGTTGTTAGCCATTTCGCCCGGTTTGCATAAACGTCCATTGGCCCCAGAAGTCCGTCCGTCTGCTAGGCTCTTTAGCTTCCCGCTTCCAATTGATGTCCATTGTCAGGCAACTATTTGATGGCGAAATTGTTGTAAATTGCTGCATTCGCAAACGACTCTTATCAATTTCACTTGGCTAATTGGTTTCAAATTTATGGACCTGTAATTGATATTTATGTATGTTGTCTTTTACGATGATGCTGCTGCTACTCCTCCTCCTATAGCCCCAAGTGCTGCTGCTGCTGCTGCTGCTGCTGCCGATGCCAAACAGTTAGCTGACAGCGCACTACCGCTGCCTCGCAGGCATGCCTGCGTAATTGGTCGCCTATTTTGTTATAAATCGTTCTCCAAAGCATCTGACAGACGCACAGAGCCAGCACTAGAACTTATCTCGCATAGTCTATAGATATAGAAATCTATAGTTGAAATAGCTGAAATGCCTCTCAAGATTGGGTGCGCTGCCTGAACCACTTACGCATTTAGTTGCGACTTCAGCTCAAGCTCGGAGGATCTGAAGATCTGAATATCTGAGATATCTGTCTGGGCTTTATGAGAATCGTGTAATTCTATTGAAGAAGCTGCTGGGTTTCATAATGTGAAGCTACCAGGCTATGCTTATGCAGGACTGAACATAACTTATAACTTATCTCACTCATGTTTTATTATAAATTTTTATAATATTTAAAATTTGATTATTTTATTATATTATATTATAAAAGCGCTTAATAATGATTCTGACAGCTGCACTTTTATATTTAACAAATTTGTATAGCTATTAATACTTTAAACAAAAAATCGTTTTAAAATCGATTCGATTATTTGTTACCTTTTTTTTGTTTCTTTGTTGACGTTCCCATTGGAAGCTGTGTGTAAAACGCAACGAATAACGAAACGAAAACAAAGAACGCGCTAATTAAAAATGCTAAAGTTTTAAGCTTCCATCCCAACAAAATTCCAGCCTCCTTTTCAGCTGTCCATTGCAGCTATTTCTCCATCCAGTACAAGCCGATCTGGAGCCCAGTTCAGTTCAGTTTAGTTTTTTTTTGGGTTTTGCTTTTGTTGTTGTTTCTGTTTTCGGCTCTTATTGTAGTAGTAAACAGCGCTCGGCTGTCGATTCTGGTGTTCTGCCGCTGCTGGCTGTCAGTCGCGGCTCGCCGGACATGAGCGACGAATCCGCGGCGGGAGTAGCAGTCAGCAGATTGAGGCTACAACAACGCCCCAGCCCAGCCAAGAGTCAGATTGAAGAGGAGCGAACCATTCATCTTTAGCCGTTCGCAAAGGCCTTCGAAACTGGTCTGACAGTCATTTGTTGGGGCTCTCTCGCTGGCCGCGTTTGGGTTAGCGTGTTGCTTATCCAATCCACTCGGCTCGGCTCGGTTCGGCTCCAAATTTCCAATGAAATGCTGAAAATGTTGCCGCTGCAGGACTCAACATGCTGCCTTTATAGGTATTTTAATTAGTTAAAATTCTATAGACACACAATTAACCCAAAACAAACAAAACAGACCAAAGACTAAAAACCAAAACAACCAAAAGAAAAGAAGAGAAAAAAGAATTCCAAGAGACCACCAAAGAAAACCATCTCAGTTGGCTTGTAAACATAACTCTTAACTCTAAACGATTGACAATTTTTCTATGTTAGATCTTCGAAATTGATTAAGACCTAATGAAGCCAAATAAGCTTGAAAATCCAATAAATGATGTGATTACGCATCGGCCTATAAGGATTACGATTACGATCTTCACTTGAGTGTATTTAATTTTCAATTTCCAAAGCTAAATTAAACTGTCGACTTAAGCCGCTGCTCCTATATGTGACACAAAAGCGACATTCAGCCCGACAGTGACAAGTGGGTGTGCGAGTGTGTGTGCGTATGTGTCTGTGTGTGACAGTGACTTCCACCACCACTGCCACCATCACCACCACCACCACCACCATCAACTTTACTAGCATCCAGCACATCGTCATCAACATATAACTATGAGTAAAAGTGATCTAGTTCTAGATCTAGGCTTGACTAGAATATACCCTGTACTCCACAGAGAGATGAAATTATAGAAGGTATTTCAAGCTAAGAATGTAGATGAAGATTAAAGGAGAGAGAAAGACCTTGACCTTGAACAGTAAGAACTTCGATATAGGATAAAAATCAGATAACTGCGAATGAATACTAAGAGAACAATGAGTTCTCAGAATTAGAAGGGCAGCTACAATTACTACAACCAGGAAGCAATTTTTAGTATAAAATCTACTAAATATTAGAATATATTTCAATGCTATGTTCATTCTACTCATTATTCATAAAGAGTGCAGAATAGACCTGATTATTATCCTTACTATACTTACTATAGCTCACGATTTATATCTCCTGCTCTGTAACATACGCATACAATAGGCTATCATACCCTCCTTTTAAAAATTTTATGATCATATTAAGGTACTCGAAAAGAAAAAAAAAAAACTTGCCACACTTTTTATTGTTTTGTTTAATTGCAAACAAGTGGGCGTTGGGCTAGGTTGCTGTTAGTTGGTGGTGGTGGTGGTGGTGGTGGTTACTATAGTTTTGTGATGGTGCTGCACTTGAAAATTGTAACAAAATAAAAAAATAAAAAATGATAAATGATTATGCGCACTTAACCCCTTGTCGTCCCGCACAGCTGTTGGGTTTTCCAACGCCGATGCGTAACACAACCACAACAAAATGAAGCAAGATGAAAAATAAATAGCAACAAAAAAATCAAAGCCAAGCCGGCGAGCCACAATTGTCAGTGGTTGTCGTTTGGTGGTGCCTGGCTGTGGCTTGGCCTGGGCGCACTTACAGCCACGAAAATGTAATAAAAACGTGCGTCTGCCCTGACTTCATGTAAATCATGTCAATCGTCGAGTGGCGCAAAATATTTTGTAGCCACGCCAAATGAAGCGTAGACAACAGCAGCAGCAGGAGCAGCATCCACTCACAAATGAGCATCCTGGCTAACACACACACAGACACACACACAGGCACACGCAGATGCACACCCGAGCATTCGGCTGCTGATCGCAATCACCTGAAGGTAGCCAAAGGCAGCTGGAGGCACCATGCCCCATGCTGCATGCTGCATGCTGCATGTGCGGGGCGTCTCTGGCGTGAACGTGCAAACATGTTGCACATGAGAGAAGCTGCCGCTAAAGTACTTGTACTTGTCATATTGTTATGGATTTATGGCAACACGAACAGCGCCATAAAAATGACATATGCACGTGCATGGATTTTGGGCTGCAGTTGCAAATGCCACCCCCCGACCAGCGCCCCGCCGCCCGGCCTGCCCGCCGATTGGCCAGGCAGGAGCACGCGCAGTTCCCTTCCTGTTGTCAGCTTCGATTACAGCGCAACCCCTCCTCGACCTATCGCTAATTAATCGCCTTTGTTCGTGTTATAATTTCATGCGTATGCGAAGCATGTTTGCCTTACTGATTTGGATATAGACTTTAGGGGCGGTTCTTCCCTGCGGCCAGGCGAAGGGCGTTAAATGAGGCATGCACTGATCGTCCTGATGAACTGATATACTCTATTCGACCGCAACATGTGCGGAGTTCACAGCGACAGCGACAAGTGCGGGGCAGAACAAATAAACAGAACAAATGATGAGAACAGTTGCTGAATCAGGTGATTGTGATGGATGATGATGTCTATAGGATTACAATTAGGGTGGGTCATATATAGGGCAAGCTGAAAAATAGGTTAAACATTCATATGGAAACTTACAGTATGTCTGCATCTATATCTATATCTATATCTATATCTATATCTATATCTATATCTATATCTATATCTATATCTATATCTATATCTATATCTATATCTATATCTATATCTATATCTATATCTATATCTATATCTATATCTATATCTATATCTATATCTATATCTATATCTATATCTATATCTATATCTATATCTATATCTATATCTATATCTATATCTATATCTATATCTATATCTATATCTATATCTATATCTATATCTATATCTATATCTATATCTATATCTATATCTATATCTATATCTATATCTATATCTATATCTATATCTATATCTATATCTATATCTATATCTATATCTATATCTATATCTATATCTATATCTATATCTATATCTATATCTATATCTATATCTATATCTATATCTATATCTATATCTATATCTATATCTATATCTATATCTATATCTATATCTATATCTATATCTATATCTATATCTATATCTATATCTATATCTATATCTATATCTATATCTATATCTATATCTATATCTATATCTATATCTATATCTATATCTATATCTATATCTATATCTATATCTATATCTATATCTATATCTATATCTATATCTATATCTATATCTATATCTATATCTATATCTATATCTATATCTATCACTTATTTTTCTATATTTATGTTACTTCTTTATTTATTTATATTTTTGAATGTTTTCTTGATTTATATTTACTTTACTGCTTGTCAAGAAGCCACACAAAGTACTTACCGCATTGGTAAAATATGGTGCATAAATATGTAAGACCGACCGACGGCTATAAAAAGGTTCATAAACAACTAACCTCTGGCAATGTTTTTCTTTTACAGGCCCTCCAGCTGCACCCTGCGCCGCCCTCTGCTGCCTTCACTCTTAACCACACAGTTAAACGCCCGCCGTCGCCACCGCAGAGACGGAAGCAGCCAACAAGAAGTCGCTGCAATCAATGCTCGCTAAGGAGATATCCTGTAATGCGAACTCTTCCTGCAATCTCGCTCAATATTCACATTTTGTCTCTAGGTTTAATATGCCCTTTAAAGTAACTGTACAGGGTAGTGCCAGCAGTGCAACCGCCAAGCACTTGAAAAATCTGTCATAAAATTTGAGTGGTGCAAAACCAACAACTGGTTGGAAATTGCCAACATATTTGACTGTTTGCCTAATGAGCCCAGCCCAAACGGGGGTTGTAGCAAAAGTTGTTCCCGCTATCTCTACTTGTGCGTGGGGTAGGGTGGTTGTGGGTTGTTGCTTGTTGGTTGTTGGTTGTTGTTGTGGCATGCTGCCCAAAATTTGTTGGACGCGTTTAATTGCGTGCAGCCTCTGCAGCTTTGATTACTCAATATGTTTGATTTTTGGGATTTATGGCGTGTGCTGCAAAATGTTTCGAGTGCCACTTGTGCAGCTGTCAGTGGTTGCGGAAAAACAGTGCATGTGCTCACAAAACAGACAAACAGAGATCTGAAATACATATGTATATATACATATATATATATATAGTATATATGTAAGTTGGTTTCACATAAAAATAAGAGTCAATTTCAACAAAGAAATGCCATTAAAACGTATGAAAAATAAACACCTGTAGACAGCAAGTAGTTGCTGTCTGACTCAGTCACTCTGGCCGCACGTCCGTACGTCCGTCCGTCCGACTGGCTGTAGGCCAAAAACAATGTAAGCCACAGTCAGCCAGCACAGCAACAAGACACAGTGCAAAAGTAATCCCTGGAGTCCGATAGCCGCCAACGCAAAAGCTGTTGTTGGTGCTGTTGTAGTTGCTGCTGCTGTTGTTGCTGTTGTTGTTGTTGTTGCTGGTGCTGCCTTTTAGCCAATTTTGATATAACTGAAAGCGTCAATTATACGTGAAATTTATGATGCCGTGTGAAGAATAACACCAACTTGCAACATATTTGGACAGCGTGTTGCTGTCGGTGTCGCCGTTGCCCCGTTGGACAATTGTCGCTCGGGGATTTCGTAGATATGCTGTTGATAATGGGCATTGTGGTGCACTTTTTCTCACTGTCGACTGTCGACTGTCGACTGCAAAAGATGACAAAGGTACCAATGCGAATGCGACGGCGGCGGCGGCGGCTGCAAGCGTTTCAAGTTGTTGTTGCTGTTGGTACGCCCACTAGCAACAACAACAGCAGCAGCAGCAGCAGCAGCAGATGCGGCAGCAACGGCAACTGGCTAGGCCAATGGCTAGAGAAGACATTTTGGGCACACACCAAGTCAATTTGTTTTATCTATTGTCGAACAAGAGTCATGTCACAACGGCACAATGAGATTTAGTGTGTGTTGTTGGTGTTGCTGTTGCCGGTGCTGTTGCCGTTGCCGTTGCTGTTGCTGTCGCTGTTGCCGTTGCCATTGCAGTGCCTAGTTGCAGTCACAATGGTGCGGCAGAGCAAATCAGCGACATGATTCGATATTTAGATATGCGCGCTAAGAAATATGAGCCGCTAACAACACGGCAACAGCAACAGCAACAGCAACAGCAACAGTAACAGCAACAACAATAGCAATAACAACAAAAGATGCTGCCGCGTTGTTGTCTGCTGTCTGCATGTAATTGCCAAGTTTGTTGCTTAAGTCTTTTGTTTTGGACAACGACAACAACAACAACAGCAGCAGCTACAACAAGCAGGCATATCGATAGCCCAAAGAGTTGCATTTAAATTTGATTTATACACACTCGAGCCGCATATAATTGGGCAGAGTCGCGCCGCGCTGTCTGTGCGGTAAGTCTGTACTAATAATTGGCCTCCAAAAATGGGCAGCTCGGATCATATTTATAGTGGGCAGGCAGAGCTTGTGCACATACAGATGCCGTATAGTCGTTCAACATCTTTTTTACTGTTATTCCAGGTGTTAATTGTACGCCTGGAGCAGCGCAAGTGAAACGTGTCCCCGGGGCCGTGCGCTGGCCACGATCTGGCCATAAAACGCTAATGAAACGCTTGGGCCAATTGCAGAGGCTGCCGTGCGGCATTTTAACTAGATCTAGAGCAGGCGCGGCAAGCGTTTATAAACATAATTAAGTTGAAATCATAAAAAAGCGCCTCCAGACACATACACGCATGCGTGTAGGCAGCAGCAGCAGCAGCAGCAGCAAGAGTAGTAGTCGGCGCAGCCGAACGCCAACGACTTCCACTTCGGAACGGAGCAACTCCGTTTAACAAGTCAGTCGCGCAGACCGCAGGCAATGCTCGGGCGACCAATCAGCGGCTGGCTAAAGAGCGCCGAGCGAAGAGAGAAACCGGTTGACATGCTAAGAGAGCGCGCGCGCCGAGCGCCGAGACAAAGCTCGGAGTGAATGTGCCCAGCGGCAATGCCAGACGCCGTCAGCAGTAGTTCCCAATCAGTCGCAACTTGACGCCTGAAGCGCACGCAAGCAGCGAGCGGAAGTCAACGTCGTCTACGTACAAGACAAGATCTCGATATCGAACTCGAACTCGAACTCGAATTCGAGCAGTCGAACAGTGGCCAGCTTTGGCGTACGCCGGTTCGTAAATATCAGTGCTGCTGCAGCTGGTGGTGGTTGGGCTGCCGCTGCTAGTTACTCTCTTAGCAAACGCTCTCGCGTGAGTTGCTCCGCCCCGTGTGGTGGCTGCTGCTGCGGCTGCGGTTGCTGCTGTTGCTGCTGTTGCTGTTGCTACTGCTGCAGGCTAACTGAACGCCGCAGGACACGCTTAATAGCGACGTATTTAGTCGACCGTCGTGCTTCGAGCAGTAAAGAGCACTTTTGCAGCGGTGCAAACGGTAAACCCTAAATGCCAATTGGATTATGTGTGCGTGCAATTGGGACTGTGTGCCAGTGTGTTTGTGTGTGATCAACAACAACAACGACAACAATGATAATCAATGAAAATGATGTGAAAGTGTTAAATGTGTTACAATTAAATTGAATTGCTTGCTGATTACAACAAATGATGGCAAAGCAGAAAGCCAACAAGTAATCAACACAATAACAATAGCAACAAATACAATAATAACAACAACAACAACAGCAACAGCACAATTGATGTGTGTGTGTGCTCGTGTGTGCATGTGTGCATTCATATAAATTTATTTATTTTTTATTTTCAACTGTCGATTTAACTTAACATAAATCAAAGCTTCGAAAGTCTTCGGCTCAGCGTGTGATTCTCAGTGCGAAATAAATATTATAACGGAAATAGCGCTCAATTACTCGTACAATACGCATACGAACTACATACGTATATGGACATACATACACACACTCGCAAACATACATACAATAAATTTGTTAATAAAAGCACTAAAGTAAAAGTGCAAACAATGCGAATGCGAATGCGAATGTGTTCCTTGCCCTCCGTCAGAGTCCACAATAGCCGCAAACGCAACGGTTTCATTGATAACGCAGACTCAGAGCTACACACTCGCACACACACACGCAAGCACACACACGCGCGCACACATATACACGCACCCGCAAAGGCAAACAAAGTGGAACCGAAACACGAGTGAAAGAAAGCAAATAGAAGCACAATAAATAAATACGAATACACAGAATCATACATAGCTGCACATAGGATGTGTAAATAGCGCGTAATGCACGATAACAACAACAATTCCACTATGCGAGTGATAATACAGAGAGGCAGAAAGTGTGAGAGAGAGAGAGAGAGAGTGGGAGAGAACAGAACGAGGGCAATGCTTGCATTCAGATGAGCTTACCATAAGCAAGAGAGCAGGCAGGCAGCCAGAGGGCGAAACAGAACGTGCCAGAGCTTTCATAACTGTAACTAAGTACTAAGCCAGGCGCTGCTTATATAATTAGCTGATAGCAAACATTCGCAGCGACAATCAGCTGAACTACTATAGTATAAGAGAGCAGCTGTCATGTGGACACTTGCTGGCCTGACTATGCTTTTACTGTCTTCTAAATTCTGTTCACTCTATTTGAGTGTTTAGTTTTCAGTTCATTTCCATAAAATTGCATACTCTATGTTTCAGTTGTCATATTTGATTTCCCTCTCATTGCAACTTCAATTGCGCCAATTGCCAAGTGCACCCTTTGGTCCACTTCCGGTCGTGCCTGCTGCCTGGCTGGCTGCCGTTGCAGCTCTCACACAGCGGCCTCAAATGCACAAATTCGACTCAAAGTCAACGACTTCCGTTCGCCGGGGGCAGGGCGAGGGGTGAGAGGGCAAGCGTAGCAAATTACTTAATTAAATGGACAATTAACACCCGATCAACATCGTGTGATTGCCGCAGAAACGGGGGGAAATGGCACAGGCCAAGTCAAGAGGCGGGCGGGGGCAGCAACAGGGGGCAGCGTGAGTAATGTGGGCAAGAGCTAAAATATCTGTAAATTAATATGCGCACAAGATGCAAATTGCTTGTGGCCAAAGACACCGCAACAGCAGCAGCAGCAGCAGCATCAACTTGCAACTTGCTACTTGCAACTTGCAGCAGCAACAGCGGCAGCAGCAACAGTGTTAAATTAACATAAATTGAATTGCATTTGCATTTGCTGCACGTTGAGCCGCTTTGCGGTTGTTGCGGTTGTTGCTGCCAGCACTTGTTGCAGCAGCAACATCCACAGCAGCAGCAACAACAAATGCGTGTCAATTAGCGTTGATGATGCGTGCTTAAAAGCAATGAGAAATGGATTTTACAGGCACTTGCCACTAGCAGTAGTGTTTCGATTCCATTTTGTTTGACAATTGCCTTAACAACAGCAACAGCAACAGTAACAACAGCAACAATACTAATAGCAATATCAATAACAACAGCAACAACAATAACAACAACAACGTCATATCAAGTGGAAGTGTAAAGTGTATAGAAAACGAATGAGAGTTAAATACAAAAATATATGCAAAGCACAACAGCAACAACTGCTGTAATAAGCAATAATAATAATAATAAAAGTTCGTGATAACAACATTAACAACAAAACGAAACAAAAAATGCCCTGACACAGCGACAACAATACGCAAATAGTTGTTTATATCCAGAATACATACATATGTATATATACATATATATATTTACAACAATAGTTATCTGGGCAATGGGCTAATTAATGGCCAATCAGTGTGCTTTACTTGTGCCAAAAAGTTGTGCTTAAACAGCATCAACAACAACATAAACAACAACAACAACAACAACAACATTAATAATAATAACAAACAACCAGCAGCAGCAAGGAACTAAACTGTGGACCAGCATCGTCTGCAGCAGCAGGCGGCAAACACGTTCAAAAACGCGCACAGAATGTACAAAATGTTTAGAAAACATTTTCGCCGAAAATCAACAACGACAACGACAACGACAACAACAACAATTTCGACAACAACAACAGCGAGAGAATCAACAATGTCTGCAGCGAGGCAAAGGCAACGTCAACGGCTGCGTTCGCTGATCGACGATTGCCGATCATTAAAGTCTGCCTGCAACTTAATTGCTTTAATTTTAATATTGTTAGTCCATAAGGTAAGCAAAGCCCCTACCCAACAACAACAACCCCTACAAAAAGCGTTCACATGCAAAAAGAACCAGAAACAAAGAAATAAAGAGTAAAACAACAAAAAATTTAGTTTAAATATGCGGGTGTTGCTGTGCCCCAATGTTGATTTCTCGTTAGCCAAAATGAAGTTGATTCAACTTTTGGCTCAAATTGCGCCCAGGGCAATAAGAAGAGCTTGCTGTGTGGGAACTGATCGATGAGGGTGCTGAAGAATAAATAGCAGAATTGCAAACATGACAAAAGCGACGAAACAACATCTGATTGCTATTGGCCTGATATATGTATGTATGTATGTATGTAGTATCAGCCATAATCAGAATGTAGAATATACCCAAGAACTATCTGACTATGATAAGCATGACATATGTAGCTTATAGAGGTAGATTATCTAATCAACTCACAAACAGCATAAGGTTAAAGCCATTCATAAACTTCAGCTTAGCTCAGAGTCTTCAGCAAATTCGAATGGAATGAATGGCCAAGTTTAGAGTATGTTTATCTTTAGATACAAAAATTCTTTCTGCATCAGATAGTTTACTTATATCACCTCTAAGTTCAATAACCCAAAAAAAAAAAAAAAAAACATAACTAAAATTGTCCCAAAAATCTCTTTTTCCCTCTCTTTCTCTATTTACCCTATATATCCATATTTAGTTTCTGTTTACTCCATTTCCATATACATCTTCTATTTTGTGTTTATTCAACACTTTGCATGCAGCTCCATAAAACTAATTAAGTTTTATCTAGAATTAGTTTTATTGCTTTTACTACTGCTTTAAAGCCATCAAAGCTGATTTCAATCAGACTGAGAAATTGTTGCTGTAGAGCAATATAAGGGGAACTACTCTATTTCAATATAAATTGAAATGTAATACAGGGAACCCGCACGATATTTATCAGCAATGAGTAATGTGTGTAAGCCTGTATTTACATTACCTTTTCTCGCTTGGGTATTTATGATACTCGGAACTATTTAGGCAAAAAGTAACATGTAGCTATCAAAGCATCAAAGCCTCGCTGGGTACTCGAAAATGTGTTGGCCTTGCCGCTGGTCCAGCTGGTTCCCACAGCAATCGCAGCAGCAGCAACGGTAGTCGTTGCCCACAAGATTTTTATTTAGGGGCGTAGACATCATAAAGTGTTATACAAAGTGCCTAAACATGTATTGAGATGCCAGCGCAGATGCCTGCGAGGCAATTAAACAGAACGAACGGTCCGAAGATACATAAAATTAATCGCGTTGCCTGCGATCAAGAATATATATATATATATATATATATATATATATATATATGCTATGTTTGTATATACATACATACATAAAGACAAACAACAATTTGATTAATACGCGACCAGCCGCAGCTTCAGCCATTAGAATGCCCAGGTCTAATCCACAACACAGGGCTATCAAATTGATTATACACATTTATCTGAGTCTCCAACAACAGCAGCAACAGCAACAGCAGCAGCAGCAGCAACAGCAACTCTTGAGTGCATTGATTTCGGTTAATACTGCCGATAAAAGTCGTCGTCAGATGAGAAATGGCCTTCTAAATGGGCATGGTTTAGCTCAACATTGTTATGTCCGCTCAGAAACAGAAAAGGGCATATTTGGTTTTCTGTAATGCTCGCATAATTAGTAATGAATAATTTGTAGTAATAATATGTAATGACTGGAAGTGCTTCACTAAGATATTTTTAGGATATGAATGGAATATCATATAGATATAAAACAATTTATACATATATTTTATAGGTTAAAATATAGTTATATCTGTTCTGATAGATAGGGAGATAAGGATTAATTTTTGAAATACTTTTGCAATTGATGAAATGGAAAAGACGAATGATCTACTACATTATGGATCTACTGATCCGTCAGATGTATGAAAGCCTATATATAGATATCTATAAAATTCCTCTTCAATTTCGCCTGTTTTCAGGCGAGTATTATCTAGTCAATGCTTAGTTCCTTTACTATTTAGTTATTAATTAAGCAACGGAAAAGTGAAATATTTTGTAGCTGGGTCGCTTCCAGGAAACGAGAGTGCGCTGCTGTGATTGCGGCTCAGCGAGTGTCACTGATCCGTGATCCGTGATCCGTGATCCGTGATCCGTGATCAGTGATCATGGGGCGTATTAACCCAGTTAAAAGCGTACAGGAATCGGCTTGTACCGCCGAGCTAAAGCCGCCACATAAGGCCTGACATTTATTGATCATAAGCTGCGTACTAAACTGGCAGTCGGCGGCAACTGTTGAAGATATTCATAAAGATATATGTAAATGCGTGTATATATATATAGCTTTTTCGCCTTCTTCTTGCCATTCGAAAGTCCCACAAAATGAGTTGGCGAATTGAGCATTCAGCTCCCACGATCGTTTTGTTTGTACAACTTGTTGTTGTTGTTGTTGTCACTGCTGCTGCTGCTGTTGTTGTTGTTGTTGTTGTTTATCGCAACGCTTAAGGCATTAACAAAACGTTCCGCACTGCAGTTGTTGGGCTCATTAGGGCAAAAATTATTGTTACAGGCGCCAGTTGATGAAAATATAATTACGTGATCTTCAAAATGGAATATCGCATGAATTTGTGTATTTAACTTCATTAAACAGATGCATTAAACTTAATATGTTTATAAATTTAGCACAAGGCTTTAACTGCAAGCTAAAAATACCTAATTACCGAGGGTATTACAATTCGAGCATGAGATGTGTAACATTTAGTGGATGATAGTTGACAGTCGAGTGTGGTTTCTTTAATTGAATGAACAACTTAATAAAGTTGAGTTAATTTTGATGTTGGTATATTTCTATAAGACTTTCTTTGACCTTAGCTGGAAAGTCTGTTATTTCAGTTGATTTTGTAAACCTAACTTAAATTATGTTTCTATTGATTCCTCTTATATAACAAATTAGTCTCAATCTGGCAACTCCCTTTATGCATACTATCCATATATACTCTCCAAAGTCTATATGAGTTACTTTCCAAAATTCTTGTAGCGAAAGATTCTTTTAAAATGATATTAGAGGGCTGCCTGAAAAATTGGAATAGATAGTAGCTACAATCATATAAAAATATCATAAGAATTTATTTGATTTATTATAAAAATAAAGCTTTACCAGTTCTTAAATTTATTATAAAATACAAAAAGATTTTACAAATTTTCTGTACTCAAGAGAAGTTTCTGGTGCTCTATACTAATTTACACACACTTTAAATTTATAGTTTAATAGATAGAATTCTTGGATTTATTATAATATAAATTATTATATTATAACATACATTAAAATAATGCCACTATAACTGAGCAATCATAGTCTGAACGCATTGCACTTCACCTATTGAGCTTCTATTTATACTGACTTTCTCATATTTATTCAATTTTTATATAGATATTTTTACCATTTCCTTAAACTTATATTTATTTGTTGTATCAATTGTGAGACCCTTTTTTGATATTTGGCGCCGCATTACGAATCGTTTTGAGGCATTTCATGGGCATTATCTAATCGAATTGATTACGTGAAAAGTTTGTATCGAATATTAGCGCTTGATTGCGAGAATCAGAAATTGTGGCAGCTGTGGCAGCTGCACTTGCCGTGTCTGTGGCATGAATGAAAATGCAGGCTCCACAGTGAGCAAGAGAAACAGAGAGAGAGAGAGAGAGAGAGAGAGAGAGAAGGAGAGGTAGAGAAATGTGATAAATAAATAAATAAGCAGGCAAACCGGTTCACAGCACAGATCCGATCAAGAATCCAATCAACTTGCCGCTGGGGCACTGACCAAATGCTTGCAGCACAATGCGGCAAACAAAAGGCACAACTGAGATCCGATGGCTGAGAACTCAGCCAAGACTCTGGCAAGTGGCAAGCATTGACTGTGCATTGATTGATCTATGGGTTGATCAACAATGCGCGTTCGCCTGCTCCGACAACTTCAACTTGAAAAACAACAACAACAACGACAGTCAACTCTCAAGTGCAACTTAAAGATTCTTCTTTTTGTTCAATATGTGCCGCACAGGTGCACATGGCCAAGAAGTGCGTCCGTCCAAACGGGCCAACTGCCGTTAGTCCGACTGCGACAGAGCTCGAGCTAAATTGCAATTTATTTCTAATAAACTTATCAACGCTGCCAGCTACCAAGTGCGAGGCGCACGAAGCCCAACGATAAATTTCGTGAAATATGAAACCATAAAAGTTGCCAGCTAAAAACTTTTCATTAGCATATTTTTCGCTCGGACTTTGTAATGAACCCTAAACTACAAACTTGATGGCCATGGTCGTGCAAGAAGACAGAGACAGAAAGATAGAGAGAGAGGTAGAGTAAGAGGTAGTGCAAGGGAGAGGAAGTCTTAAATTATGAGCAAACATTATGTGGAAATAGATAAATTTTATGTGCAATTTCTTGGCCGATCTAATGCGTTATTAATTTTATGGCAAATGCGCTTATCGATAGGCTCTTGATTTGCAATGCTACCAGTTGGCCAGTTAGCCATTTAGCCAGCTAGGCAGTTAACAAGTTGGCCAGCTAGGCAGTTAGCCAACTCCAGCTGTTATGGCCAACAAAAGGCATTCTAAATTGTATAAGCTGGCTGGATATCTCGTTTGATTAAGTGAGCCACAACCACAAAGCGCTTTGTGTTTGAAAATATTTCTCATTATTTTCATGTTTCATTTGGCCGGCAGATTTATCAGACTTCATTCCCGTTTCCAATCTGCGTCTGGCGCTCCTTTCATTCGACTACGAATTCCTCTACAACAAGAAAAACTATATTTATATATACGTATATATATATGTATATAGATGTGTGCGTGTTTTCATCCATTTTGAATTTCTTTCTCGTGTTTTTTAATTAAAACCTCTACCGTAGCCCAATCAGAGCGCCCTAGGTGGCTTATTAGTTTTTACAACAAGCGAACGTAGCGACGACGGTGTTGAGCATATTATTTGATATTGGGTACGGTTAGTGCTAGATAGGCGAGACTCAAAGGGAGCAGAGGTAGGGGCAGGGTCTGCCCAGACGGGGACTTATTTTGGTCTTGTACGCTTATTTAGCTTATGGCTTCGTTATGGGCCGTGATTGATTTGAACGATTCGAAATTTCTGTTTACATGTTTCTGTTTTTTTTTTCTTTTTCTTTTTCATTTCTGACTGTTTTTTGGCTGCGGCTTATTGCTGATGATGTACCTTTCGATTTTTACAGATATCCGCAGCTGGTAACTTCGAGCTGGAAATATTAGAAATCTCAAATACGAATAGCCATCTACTAAGCGGCTACTGCTGCGGCATGCCCTCGGAGCTGCGAGCCACGAAGACAACGGGTAAGTTACGCCCAAATCGAATATAACTGATTAAAATATACATACATACATATATAGAAGTTACATAACTGACACATATTTTAATCTGACTCAATTTTGTTTCGTTTCCAAATGTTTTTATCGCATACAAAAATGACTCTTACGAAGCTCAAGGTCAGATTTTTGCGAGAGGAACGTTTTTGTATTTGTGTATAAAAAGTTTTTTATTTATCATTTATTTTAGAAGTGTTTTTCTTTTAATTGTTTCTTCAGACTTTCTCTTTTAAATTGAGAGTAAAACTATATATAATAGTATTATTCTATTAAATATATTTCAATTTCGTATAAGCACTTTGAGAACAATTTGATTCTTGATTTCTAACCCAGTTTTATGTATTCTGCATTATAAATATGCATATTAATGTAAAAGTCTAAATTGTTCATGGTCTTTGGCTTAGCTACCGAGAGCTCCACAATTTATTATTTCTAGATCATTTCTTAAGAGAAATTTCAGTTTTCATTTCGGTTAGATTATTTTCTTTATAAAACTGGTTTAGCATAGTCTGTTCTCAATTGAAGTTAGGTGCATAAATAAATGAAGTACTGGAATAGACATGATAAAATATAAAATGTATTTTTACAGACTTAAGTCTCTCTATATTTCCCCTTCCTTTAATATATAAATATTTTCAAGTTCTGTCTCAATTTCTTGATGCTAATCTACCCCATTTTCGCATATCTTTTGCAGGTTGCTCGCCTTGCACAACGGCATTTCGGCTGTGCCTAAAGGAGTATCAGACGACGGAACAGGGCGTCAGTATATCGACGGGTTGTTCGTTTGGCAACTCCACCACGAAGATACTCGGCGGCTCCAGCTTTGTGCTCAGTGATCCGGGCGTGGGTGCCATTGTGCTGCCCTTCACATTTCGTTGGACGGTAAGTTGTTGTTGTTGCTTTACAGCTGCTGCTTCTTCTTCTCCCTCTTCTTCTTCATCTGGTTGCTGTGGGCAGCGAAACGGAACGAAAGTTCTCATTGCTCCCACTGTTCCTTCGCTTCGTAACAAAAACAAAACCAAAACGCACACTTTTGGCACGAGCTAGCGCATTGATAGGGCTGCGGGGGTGTTCCGCATGGAGCACACAGATGCGAGACGTGGGACGTGGGACGTGAGACGTCATCGCGGAATTTCTAGCGATAAGCCCGAGCGCTGGCAACCGACGCGACGCGGCAGGCAGCAACTGCAGCAGTGATAAGCGGCGCTCGGTAGTCTATTGCTCTAACGATCTACGGAGAATGTATCGCAGTTTCCGGTCTCAGCTCAGTGACCAAGAGAAAAGAGAACAAAAACCCCAGCGAACCAAGCGAATACGAGAAAGAAAGATATATTATTGAGCCGCTTGCGTGGGCTGTCCACTTGGCTAGAAGTAGGGTTATTATCTTACAGTAGTCGAAAGCATAAATATTCAAGTCATGTTCAGACTTAAAGCTCTATGTATATACATATGTACATGGATATATGGATGTGTACGTAGCCTATACTTAAGTATCTGTGGCAAATAAATCAACGACTGCTGCCACTAAAAAGCCGCTTACTCAGTTACTCTGGTAGCCGCATATATAAAAAGCAATTAAAAATTATGTTTTATGTTTTTCCTTTTAGTTTTTGTTTGCTATATATATATATATATATATATATATATATATATATATATATATATATATATATATATGTATTGTTTTTGTTGTTGCTTTAAGCCTCTTTCGGTGCGCCCTAGTCTCGGATTCTGGGCCTGGCATTAATTAAGTGCGCATAATGCGGGCTTATGACTGCTAAAATGTGGCATATTTCGACTGTTCTGCTATAAAACATAAGCCAAGTCAACGCCACCAAATGTAACCTGGGCTGGGGCGCGGTTGCCAGTAGAACTGATGCCCTGTTTGGCAAGTCGAAAGGGGTATATTGGCTAAAGTGAAAGATAAGGCTAGCAATCTTAATTAAAGTCCAAGTCTAAGCATTTATTCTCAATGAATTCGTTACAGTTTTGATGTCACTGCTACAGTTTTAGATTTGGTATTCACAGGGTATTCCTCAGTTGCTCATATCGAAGTGTAATGCTCCGGTTTTAATGCCAGTCTCGCCCAGTCGTTTCTTATTCTCGTATACGCCTTGTCTTAAACAGAAAAAAAACAGAAAAAAAACGGCAATGTTTTGGTAATGTACAAACACAAAACTAACTTGGTTAACAATTACACGCCTTCCTCGACACTGCCAACTAATTCTGCTGATGGCCATAAGCCAAATGCTGACGGCAAACGGCGACGCCAACGGCGGCAGCGACGTCGGCATGCGCATGCGCCGCGTCGTTTACATTAAGCGAGCGACTGTGGGCTAGGGAGCTGCCGGCGCGCGCATGCGTCAGAGCCGGCTTGGTGTGGACTCAGTGTGGACCGAGGACTGGGGGTCTGTTCTGGAGCTGGGGCCTGAGTCCAACTCGAGTCTGAATCTAAGTCTCTGACTCTGTGCCGGCGCAGTGTCGTGGTCGTGGCCTGAAGTGCGGACAACCTGTTTCGTGGGAACATTACCTTGTCGCGCTTGTCGCTTGGCCGATGGCGATACGTTACGCTTCGCTATGGTTTCGCTTTAATCTTGCCCTGCCTGCCTGCCTGCCTGCCTCACATGTGCACACATATATATATATGTGTGTCTATGTGTGTGTGTGTGTTGGCTATGGTGTGCCTTATGCGCGACTCAAACGAAACCTGGCAAATGTTTGCCCTGGCGTCGGCATTGGCAAATTCTGCATACAACGGCAATATTTGCTGACTGAAATCTCAAGAAGCCTTTCACAAAATCACGAAATCTTCAAAATACAACAACAACAACTGCGGCAGCAGCAACAAAAACAAAAAAAAAAATATCAAGCTGCCAATATAAGCGAGTTGTTACTTTTGTTATTGTTGTTGTTGTTTTTGTCTCTCTGCTGTTGGATGCGTCGCAATTGTCCCACTTTTTATTGAATGACTTTTTTTTTTCGGCTGGCTGTCTTATTTGTTGGCGGGGGTCTTCGACTGGCTTGATTGAGTGAATGGCACGTTAAAACTTATAAACATGACTTATGAAATACTTCAAGCACTTGTTCCAAGTGAAGCAGCAGCTACAACATCATCAGTAGTCCCCCTTCTTGCACACATCCGCCCCCCGCCACATCTCCCGCCTCCCACTCCCTCTCCGTCTTCAAAGTAACTGTCAAATACTAAACCCCAACAGGCCCATCGAACTCTTTCAACACACGCACACAGATACACTACTATGAATTTCACTTGACAATATTTTCAACTCTTTTGTTGGAGTGCGCGTGCGCAATCATCCAAAATTCTCAAGTGGAATTTGCTGCTCTTGCTCCACTTTTAAGCATACACATGTATGTATGTACATAGATACATATACATATGTACATATATATATTTTTGTCCAGCTGAATGGCATTCCCATAGCTGGACTGCCCCCACATGCAGCTATATTTGGAGTCACACAACTGAATAAGAATAATAAGAAATAGGAAACCAACTCCGAAAGCTTTCTGTACGTAAATGGTCCAATGTCATTGATAAAGAGAAAGAAAAAAGAAGAGGTAACGAAAAATGGATAAATGAAAGTGGGTAGGCTATTTGTCTAGCTCAGCTGTTTGTTGGTCTTCTCGGCTGCCAAGTATGGTCAGCTTCTTGACAGTTTGTAAACATTTCAGTGGCCAATTGAAAGCTCAATGATGCTGTCTTGTTTGCTACTTGATTTTGGCCACAATCGATCAAGGCTTTAAGTGAAAATGTTTATTTGCATGCCCATAGAATTATCAATACTTGAGAGAACTATTTCTTAAATTGAATAGAATAGAATATCGAACTGCAAATGTTGATGGGTTCGATTGTAATAAGGGCAGGAATGTGATAGAGACTCGAATCGACATTTAAGTTTTAACAGTGATTTAACATTGTGTAATCCTGTATAAGCCAAAGTATTTTTGAATGAAAATGTTGATGAGTTCAATTATAATAATGGAAGGAATATCAAGGATCCGAATCGACATCTAACCCCTAACAGAGATTTAACATGTGAGGATCACTTAACATTGTCTATGCCTGAATATATAAAAGTAATTTTAATGCAGGAGAATAAGATTGCTAACATTGACTTCAAACTTGTATCTTATAGCTATCTATATATCTAGAGGCCTTCCACAACAGACTCTTAATACTCCACAGTTTACTTTATATGTCACTTGGCTATCAGATAACTCTATATATGTATATATGATCTGTCCGCTCGTATTGGCGCGTGTCTGTTGTCAGTTTTGTTGCTTGGTGAAATCCGAAACCAATTCAACGCCATTTTCAATTGAAAAACTTCCGCTGGCCGTGCGTCTAGATTTTTTTTGTTTTTGTGGCATGCGCCCGCCCGGAAGAGCGAGATGTGTGCAATGATGACAGCGGGAAATTGAATGGAAATTCGAGCAGCCACACACAATTGACAAACTGATAAACTGTGTCAAGTTGCAGCAGCGACGATGGCCGGACTGTTTTGTAATTAGCCAATGTCTGCTTTGGACTGATTTAGTCTCGCGCCGCCAGGCCAATTGCATGGGAACAGCCCACCAGCAGCCCACCAAGTCGCCGCCTTCGCCACTGCCACCGCCACAGCCACCGCCGGCTGTCGCCTTCTTCGATCACTAAATGAGCATTTCCTGGCATCCAGCGGCGCAGACGACAACCTTCGTCGTAGTAGTAGACGTTTAATTGCTTTTTGTGCCACGAGAAATCTTCTCAGTGCCACAGATCTACGGCTCCACAGCTCCATTGCTCCACAGCTGCCCAGTTGGCAGCTACAACAACACAGAATAGCGAGTCTTCAATTTTTATGCGCGCATGCAGAAAAAAATAAGCAAAAAATTTGTTTTCTTTGGCCAATTGCACTCAATTGCTTGCAGTGTAGATCTGAGATGAGCGCGTGACACGACCTTTATCTTGATCTTGATCTTGATCTTGAATTACAAAATGGGAACATGCTGCAAAAAATGCATGCGAATAATATAAAATATAAAGTAATATATATATATATTATTTTATATTTTTTATTTACCCTAATAAGACTTTTCTTTATTAGAATTTTTAAAATATACATATAGTTGAGTAAGAATATTTAAAAAAAAATAGGAAAATATATAAATAAGATAGAATAAAATAAATTGAAATCAAATAAAACAAAAATTAAATAGAATAAAATCAAATAATTTATAATAAATCAATAAATAAAATTAAATAAAATAAAATAATTTGAAATAAATCAATAAAATTTTAATAAGTAATTATTACGCTACAAAATATTTTTATCAATTTTGTTTCTCATTTATTAATATTTAATTTTTGCTTTTGCTAAACTTTTTTTTTTATATTTATTGTTTGTTTTTTCATTTATTCATTATTAATTTTTTCATTTGTTATTATTTAATTTTTCCTTTTGCTAAACTTTTATTATTTGTTTTTTTTTTTGTAAG
>JAWNOM010000109.1:0-55303 GCA_035045965.1 Drosophila aldrichi
CAACAACAACAGCAACAACTGCAAGCGAGCACTGTAAACAAAATTTGCGGTTCATGTGCTCAACACCTTCGCAGCTCTGCTGACGCTGATGCTGCTAATGCTGAAGTCAACGCTGGCTGACGACTGCGGCAACTGCGGCGATTGCGGCGACTGCGGTGGCGTTTTTTGATATAATGTAAAATGCTGTTGCCTACTTTTTGGGGATGGGCCAAGTAAAGTTGAGTCAATTATTGGGGCAGGAATTGCAAAAACAACAATACGATTACAAATGTTAAACGAATATGCACACATGACATACTCGTGCGCTTAGTGACACAATTTTAACGATGGGTATGCTATGTAAAATCGCAGCGATACTATCGAATAGAAAAATATATAAATTATAGGAGTTCCAAATAGATTGATTGAGTGAAACCTATTAAAGTGTGTAATACGAGCCCTGACCACTATTAATTCGAACAGCATGTTTTTTTCACAGTGCGCAATGTTTAACACACTATATTGTCAATACTACTAAAGATAACACATACCAATGCGTTTCGTCTTAAAGAGAATTTTATTCTCTACACGATGAAAAAAAAATTGTTGCTCTATTTCCACCAGCAACAAAAATATGAGTAATTTACTAAAACGCTTGGCATAACAGAGGTGAAAAAATTGACCACTATTAATTCGAACTCTGCGTAAGCTTACCTTTATCTCAAAATAAAAGCAAAAAAAAGCAACCAATGAAACAGAATAACTATCTAACTATAGTCTGCGAATAATATCGCAATACACCGGCAAAAATTTTAAAATTGCTGCAGATGCAACGATGCCACCACGATGGTACGTGGTAAGCCTATTTGCAACGAAATCCGAGTTTTGCTTAGAGGTTATTTTAAATCTTAAAGAGATCACCAAGCAATTAAATTTGTCTAAATCGTTTATGCATGGGGTGATACAAATTAAAAAAAAAAAATTGGGAATATTGACATGAACATTGCGAATAGAGGCCGAACATCAGCAATAACACCCCGCGACAAAAGACAACTGGCCAAAATTGTTAAGGCTGATCGACGCCAATCTTTAAGAAATTTGGCTTCTAAGTGGTCGCAGGAAATTTCCAAAGCTGTCAAGCAAAAAAGGACGCGATTGCATTTTAAAAATATTGGATATGGTTTTTATAAAGTATGTTTTGTTATTACCTATGCATCGTACCCAATAACTTATCTTACTCGTGGGTCAAGGAAACACCTTTGCTTACGCTTCCTCAAAAAAGAAACGCTTGCAATGGGCTCGGGAAAGGATGTCTTGGACTCAAAGGCAATGGGATACCATCACATTTAGCGATGAAGCAAAATTTGATGTTAGTGTCGGCGATACGAGTAAACGTGTCATTCGTAAGAGTGCAGAAACATACCCTCAATACTGCCTCAAAGAGTAAAGTTTCCTTCGAGCACTATGGTATGGGGATGTATGTGTGCCAAAGGATTAGGAAAGCTTCATTTCATTGAAAGGACGGTTAATGCTGAAAAATACATTCATATTTTAAAATGTAATTTGCGGACATCAATACCAGAACCAAAACTTTTCAGCAGGGCGGAGCATCATGTGCACAGCCAAACGCACCAAAAATGGCTGGAATCAAGTGGAGGTTTTAGATTGGCTATTAATTAGCCTAGACTAATCCCAACTGAGAATATTTGGTGGCATTAGCCACCATCATTAAAGAGCAAGCTTCGAAATGAAGCAAAAATGAACATTTCTGACTTGAAAATCGAATTGCAAGAGATGTGGGAGTCAATTTCTCAAGAGCATAGCAAAAATTTTTTAAAATCAATTCTAAAATGAGTTAAATGCGTAATGCAGGCCATGGGCGACGTAACACAATTCGAATATTAATTAAATTATTGTTTTAAGTATGATAGTAAATCACATTAGGCAGCGTTCGAATTAATAGTGGTCAATTTTTTCTCCTCTGTTATGCCAAGCGTTTTAGTAAATTACTCATATTTTTGTTGCTGGTGGAAATAGAGCAACAATTTTTTTTTCATCGTGTAGAGAATAAAATTCTCTTTAAGACGAAACGCATTGGTATGTGTTATCTTTAGTAGTATTGACAATATAGTGTGTTAAACATTGCGCACTGTGAAAAAAACATGCTGTTCGAATTAATAGTGGTCAGGGCTCGTATAAATACGAATTATAGAATAATTTATTACATATTTATCTATTGCAGATCAGATTTATTTATTTAAAGCAATAAATATCGGATAAGCCCATGCTCTTGCTACGATTTCATATGATTCACTTGCGAGACAAAAGACCAGCTTCTGGGTGTAATACCTGGTCAATGCGACTAACTAGCAGAGTGAAGCTCACAGTCTGGAAAAGGTAGAACAATAGCACGACAACGAGCTGATGGGAGCTGGAAAAAAAAACGTACATGCACACCCACACACACACACACACACACACAGACATATATATGTATGTATGTGTGCTCTGCGTGTGAGCGAATATTCTCGGATGAGCATTTGACTGGTGTTGCAGCAAGAGCATCTGCTGCTCCTGCTCCTGCTGCTGCTGCTGCTGCTCTTGCTTCTTCTTCTTCTTCTACTGCTGCTGCTGCTGCTGCTGATGCCATTGTTGTTGTTTCAGAGATCTGCTCTGTTTATGTACACAAAATGCGCGCAGTGCCCACGGCTATGTCGGCTATGACGACGACTACGACGAGCACGGACGGATAGACGCACGGAAGGACTATGTGTGCACATTGGCACATTTAACAATGGCTTCGTATGTGTGTGTGTGTGTGTGTTGGTGTATTGCCTGAACCGCCGCTCAGCGAGGCGAGGCCAACTCAGCAGGCGATGCGTGTAAAAAGGATAATTTGTCAATATGTTCGTTCGTTCCGGATTTGCTCGGCCTCGCCGTCAGTTGCCAGTTGCCAGTTGCTAGTTCAACCATCATCAGCATCATCCCAAGACCGTAACATTACCTTCCCGCCTACCCTGACTGCCTCCCTCTCTGCTTCGTTCACGACTCGACAAACCGCTCCGATAGCCGTTCGTGCGTGCCGCTGCCACAGTCTCTCTGCCTCTACCTCTGTCTCTGCCTCTACCTCTGTCTCTGCTTCACAAATTCTTTGTGCCCGCCGCTTATTGAATTGCTGAACACTGTGTGTTGCTGACTGCTCCCCGCCATCCAACGCAACGCCCACCCTCTCGACCAACTACCCGCGTCGGCCCTTTACCATCGAGAACCTTTCGGTTGGCTGCTTCCACCATTCGGTTAGCAATGGTTAATAGGGCTTAGAAGCTGAAATTATTGCCTTGTTCAGTGTGAACCAAGCCAAATCGGATGAGCTGTCCTGTTCCCCAATACCTTAGTCTGTACGCCTGCCTATGTGTGTGTGTGTGTGTCTTTGTGTGTTTAAGGCGATAAGAGACCCGTTGGGGCTGTGTTGAGCTCCGCTTTTCCTTTTTTTTAGATGGGAATTGACACTAAACGTTCGATTATTAGTGGGTTTGCGTGGACTCAAGTGTGGAAACGATCAGAGCCCAGCGGCAGGAGTCGTGCGGGGTTAATATACGATTTGTCGCTAAGCCTTTGTACCGTTGACACTTTACAATTTCTTACAGCTGTAATAGGGTGAATTATAAATGAGCACTTTGCGGTTGCTTCATAAATAATATATTACTTTATCATATGGTTAGATCACGGTAGGAACATGTTATTATATTCGAATTTTTAAGTATTTCAACGAAATAGAATGATATATTAGAAAACAGAAATTTACAATTGGTATGTTTATTTTTCAGAAGTATTATACATTCAAAGGTTTTACAGGACTTCATATACCTGTTTAGACTGAATAAAAGTAAAGTAATTTATAACGAAATTTTATATTAAACATCATTTAAATTTGTAGAGTAGAAATTTGCAGAAGTTGAATAAACTTATATTCCTTCCAGTAAATAGAACTAAGATAATACATTTTAAAGAATATTTTGAAAAATATTTAATTATAGATCTATTGAACTGTTAAGAATCAATCAGATTTGAATAAACAATTTTTGAGTTTTGTTTAAGTTATAAATATATGAACTGTTCTATTTAAATGGAAAATCCTTTTATGCTCATAGATTTCTTCTCATCTTTCAATCTATATCTAAATTCGTAATACTCGCTTATTTTTCGCTAGCCGCTAGTATGAAATCAATAACAATTCAATACGTTTATAAGCGATGCAAAACATATTAAATGAAGCCAAATATTGTTCTGGTTTGAGAAATGTACGGCGGAAGCCACAGGGACTGTGTGCAACAGCCAGGAACTTCAATTGGCAAACGCCACGGCGACCAACGAAATTCGAAAGCAATGCAAAGCCAAAGTCGAGCAAGAAAAAGTCATTGCCAAAACCAATAACACAATCAACTGTGCATTGCAGCCAGTCGTCGACCACACACACACACACACACACACACACACACACACACACACACACAATGGGTGAGACACAACCACGAGAGTCCTTTCATTCAGTAGCTCGCCTCGAGACTTGCGGCGTTCGAGGACAAAACGTTGGCGATGAGATTTTAAAAGCCATTTAGAAAAACACCCTCAGACACAAAACAAATCCACAAAAATACCGACACGGATACCAAACAGCCAACACACACACACTAGCACACTCACACACACACACACACACATTAAGAGGCAAAGCTTACATAAAAGTGGCGTTAAAAATGATGCGGAAACACGATGTTCGTCAGCTCCACAGTCGAGGACGACGTGGACGTGGACGAGGACGAGAGCGAGAACGAGACCGAGGACGAGGACGATGACGATGACGACAATGAGCCTTCAAGCGAAAACCGCTGCTAAAACTTCACGCTTAAATATTTTTCACACCACGTAGCGACAAGTTTGTGTAATCTGTGGGGTTTGAGGCACTGAGTTGCACAAGTGGGCAGAACAACAAGGCGGCCATGTCTTCAAACTGGCACGAAGCACAGCACAGCGGATGTGCGTGGCAGCAAACGAGAGAATCAAGTACATTCAGACAGAGAGAGAGAGAGAGAGAGAGAAAGATAGCGATGGGGGAGAATAAGGAATGCGGTAAGTAGACGGCAAATGTCTAAATACCCTGCTCGTGCTAAATGCCTGACATTCTGGCTGCGACCACAACCAATGCGTCTCGTATACTCGTAGCAGCTGCTGCCCTGAAACCCGATTGAGCATCGAGTGCGCTGAATGTTGTCATAGCGAATATATTCACATCAATCTCTATATATATGGCAATGCAAATCCGGCAATGGGTAAGAGATTATGAAAGAGAAAAGATAACAATTGCCGTAGCTGGTATTTTCTAAGGATATTTTCAATTCTTATAAATTAATATCATATATTTATACCAGAGTATATACTAGAAGAAATACCTGATTCTGTAAATATAAAACAATACAATAGATGATTTTGTCAAGGATTTTCTCCAGTTCTATCAAACCACATAAACAAATGTTATATGGTTTATAATACATATTCTATTCTCCAGATCTGTTAATTCATATTATTTAATATGATGTGGTTTATAATATATATACTCTATTCTCCAGATCTATCTATTCACATAAATAAATGTTATATGGTTTTTAATATAGTTAATTGATATTATTTAATATGATGTGGTTTATAATATTTATACTCTATTCTCCAGATCTATCTATTCACATAAATAAATATTCTATGGCATATGGTATTATATGATATATATTCGGGAAAATTCCTAATTATGTTCATATAATACCTGTTTATTAGAAATTCTACTCATTCAAATCAAATAAATATTATAATACTTTAGGGAATTCCTGATTATTCAATTGTTTATATATAAAATTAAATTAAATTAAATATATATATAGAACATCTCCGATTATCCTATAGTTTCTACAGTCAATATACCCAAATACAAATAAATTGAGTGTATAATTTAGGAAATTCCTGATTATTCAATTGCATATATAAAATTAAATACTATATATAGTAAATCTCCGATTATCCCATAATCTCTATAGTCAGCACAAATAAATTGAGTACTCTAGGAAATTCCTAAATATCATATTGTATATATTATATTAAATACAATAAATACTAAAGGACTCCGGTAACCAATCTACCCGCTCTACTGGCTTAGCTAGGGTAAGCTGGACAAACTTAAGATACCACAAAAACCAAATCTAAACCGAAACACAATTGTTAGAAATTAAAAGGAAAACTTTAATCATAGCCGCGGGCATGCGGCGTCAACGACGACGACGACGACGACGGATGTCGGACGTCCAAGTGGAGGAAACAGAGTTGGAGAGTGGGCAAAGGCAACTGGAACTGCGGAGTGCGGAGCGGAATGGGACTGCCTGCGACCGGGTCTGACTCCGTTTACTACTGTCTGCAATACAACGAAACTTGTGGCAAGTTTCCGGTCGTGTGTACTATTTTCCGTGCTCATTTCCTCAACCATTTCCACGTTGGCACACACAAAAGGAACTTTCCTTGAGCAGCCAGTTAGGACTGCAAGTCGGAGCAGCAGACGATTGTTGCCGCAACTCGACGCGCCAAGGGTCAGCAAACGGGGCGGGGCAGGGGGGGAATCACACATACATAAATACAGATAGAGATACAACTGCAGCTGCAGCTGCAGACACAAATACAGATACAGACAGCTGCTATTTCGCTCGCTCGTTTACTCTTTCACTTGGTGCGGAAGCGCTGGGCGTGGAAAGCCGAAAACCCAAAGCAAACAACTGCCAAGGAGCAAGGATCCAGCAGCTGTGCCCCCCCCCTCCAGCCCGCATTGGCCATTGCGTTTGCCACTTGGCTGTTGCACTTCACTCACAGTCGAGTTGCACGGGGGCGGGAGTAGGTGGGGCTCGAAAAACTTTTTGCAGTCTCTGCCTCTGACAGACGTCATAAAAGCGAGTGGGCGGCTGCACCTGCACCTGCAACTGTGGGCAGGTGTGCCAGGAATATGCCAAAAAAAAGAAAAGGTCGAGCTCTTAACTTGTCTGCGTCAGTGTGAGTGTGAGTGTGTGTGTGTGTGTGTGTGTGTGTGTGTGTGTGTGTGTGTGTGTGTGTGTGTGTGTGTGTGTGTGTGTGTGTGTGTGTGTGTGTGTGTGTGTGTGTGTGTGTGTGTGTGTGTGTGTGTGTGTGTGTGTGTCTGTGTGTGTGTGTGTGTGTATGTGTGTGTGTGTGTATGTGTGTGTGTGTGTATGTGTGTGTGTGTGTATGTGTGTGTGTGTGTGTGTGTGTGTATGTATGCAGAGTCAATCAATACGTCAGAGGCGAGGCTCATCAAAAATTCCAATCACAAATTGGCGTAGAGCTGCACAGGAACAGCAGCACCACTCAGACCCACCACTGCAACCACAATTCATCCATCGAACACTAGGCTAGGGCCAGGCGCCAGCCAGCCTCGAGTGAGGCAATAATGGCATTTAAATGCAGGGTCACGTATCAATTTACTTGGTTATTAGTTACCAGCCATAACCAGCCCACTGTCCACTCTCCTCTGTCCACCATCCACTGTGAGTGGTGCAGTGTCCATTTTTCACGAGAGCAAAAACCCACTACGATTGTCAATATCGCACACTCGCACAAGAGAAGAGCTCACATCCTGCTCCCCCCTCCCCACCCCTTTGCCACTTGCCAGTACTTGCCCTCTGACCCCCGATGCGCAAATCCGAGATGAGCGCTTGGTTTGTAGTTGTCCTCCCACTTCGGCTCCCCCTTTGGCTTCGTGCTAAACTGACAACGGCAACCAAAAGCCCAATACCCAAAGACCTGGCTGTAGCACAGCCTCTAACCCCTTAAGCGACCCAAAGCAGCTCTGATGCCAGGCCCTTCAGTGACCCCCGAGCCCCCTCGCTCCACACACACACACTCACCCTGACCCGCACTTACTTCTTTTTTTTTCCAACCTGCCCCGACCCTATTTTCCCGTCAAGATGCCACCAACTCGAGGAGTCGCTGCCAACAGGCAACAGCCTCAAAACAGGCTGTCAACATAACCAAACGGAGGAGCAAGGGAGGCGCTCTCTTGCGTACACTTTTCTCTCGGCTTCTGGGCTGCTCGTTCTTATTGCATTCTCGGCTCAAGCCAGGCATAAACCATCTTACCGAGTCGCCTGAGCCGAGCGCAATGCTCGTCAAAGAGAGCAACACACACAGAGCTCTGCGGTCGGGCAGGAGGCGGCATCAGCTGGCGGAAGTAGGACGAGCAAAGCCAGGATGCATGTGTGCCTAGGTGCCAGAGAAGTTTTGTGTGTTGCCAATGCAGCGGCGATGCAACTCGGGCAATGCACTAAAAAAAAAAATAGTTGACAAAAGGCAAATAACAAAGAGCAATATTTTTTAAATAACTTTAAATAAAGCAAAAATACACTCAGCAAAAAATAATAAAATAAAATAATAATAAAAATAAAATAAAATATAAATAAAATATAAATAAAATAAAATAATAATAATAAGATATATAATTCTGAATAAATTAAATAAACAACAAATTGAATTTGCTAAAAAGAATCTAAGCAAAACTTTAGTAAATTAAAGAACAAGTTAAAATAAAAAAAATATAAGTATCAAACAAAAAATAATAAATAATAAATAATAAATAATAATAAGTATTTTTACAATACCCATGTAATAATATTTAATATTTAATATTAATATTATTAGTTATTCTATAATATTATTGATTATTGTTTAAAGATTTGCTTATTGTTTAGTATATTTGCATTCCGCAAATATAAAATAAATAAAATAAAAAAATATATACAAAAAAAATATTAACTATATTTATTTTAAATAAATTATTATTAAAAATATTTTATTTAATTTTAAAAGTTTTTAATTCTTCTTTCTGATTTGAATTTATTTTATAAATACACATGTATTTATTTAAATGAAAAAGACAAGAATAATAAGAATAATATAATAATTTATCAATAATAAATTAAATCTTAGCTTATCAAATAGCACGCTCACTTTTCGCTCAGTGTATGGCATCAAAAAAAAAATTAAATAGGGTTGCACGCACACAACAAAATATGCAAAAAATAAGAAGAAGAAGAAGAGGAAGACAGAACGTAAACATAGAAACAAGAAAAACGAGCAGAAGAAGAAGATGAAACGCAACACGCACATCGAATATTTTTGGAAGTTGGGCAAATGTGCGTCGGCTGCATTCAGAGAGTAGCTTCGATAGCATCGATGCAGCTCCGACGAGTTTTTTGGGAGCGAAATGCGCTCACTCACACACACACACACACAGGCACAGGCACACTAATAGACGCACGCACACACACACAGACACGCACTCATGGAGAGCAACAGAATTCCCGCAGCCATTAGAACGAACAAATGTACTGCGCTGCCACAACAAATCCCTAAACAAGCAACAACAACGTCGACAGTCGACAGTCGACAGAGCTAGGCAGCGACGTCGCCGTCGCCAGAGGCAGCAGAGCGACTTCCGTCGTCAACACCAGCCAAAGCCGAACACCGATGCCGATGCCCCGATGTCGTTGCTGCTGCCGCTGCCGACGTCGACGTCGACGTTGCTGTCAATGTTGGCTGTTGCTATTGCTGATGACGTTGGCGCAGGCGTCGCTGCTGCTGTTGCTGTTGCTGCATTCTGCATATAGAGCGGAATTTCCGGTCTAACCTCACAGCGCCCAAGCGGAAATACAAGCGGATTAGCTTTTAGATTTATATACTAACAAACACCGATTAGACAGGTGGGTGTAGGTGGCTGTCACTGTGCCGGCCGAGAGGATGGCATGGCACGATTTGGCTCCGTCGGAGAACTGGCTGCCCATGGACGCAGCTCGACGTCGTGTGTGCATGACTGGGAGAGTTTCTGCGTGGCTTCTGAATGCCAGCAGCATTGCGTTCCACAGTGGGTGGGGTGGGGATGCTGCTGCGACTGTTAAGCTGATGCTCTCGTTGCTGTTGTTGTTGTTGTTGTTGGTGCGTTTTAGTGTTTCCTGTTCGAAGTTCAAATGTGAGAATATTTTCATATGGCAAGCATCGTTCGACGAGAAACTCACCACGCACACACACACACACACAGAGACACACACATGTACACAATTAGGCACCCACTTGCTGTCCGCTCAGTGGCTTCTCCCACTCCCTCTCCTCTGCTGCGGCCCTGACTTTGGTTCAGTGTTCATTTTTCAAATACCCCAAACTTGGGCTATTTTCAACTAATAGAGTATGTGGCCAGCAAGGAATTTAACGCAGATACATTTTTTGGTCAATATTCTTCTGCATCGCATAGCTAACCACCCACACATACACCACACACAACCACACCACTAACAACAACAACTTGCATAAGCACAGCAATCACAATATTTTAGCCCTGGCAGCCTCTTTGCGGCTTTATTCAATTTAAGCCCCAAACCTAAAGAGAAACAACAACAATAACAAAATAAAAACTGAATTTCGTATTTCTCTGCATGCGTTTGCCCCTTTTTCAAGAGTTCTCTAGATTTTATACGTTCGCAAATATGATTTGACTTTAATTTGTGATTTTAAAAGGAAATATTTACTAATTGCCAAAAATATAATTGACAAGTTCTGTTTGATAATATATAAAGATATATATTTCTATTTTAATTGAACCAAATTGTTATATATTCTATATGATATATAATTGTTATATATATTATTGTTATTACTTCTTAATGACTATTTCTAAGAGCAATAAATTAAGATGTAGTGCTCAATAGAGTACTCGATTAATAAATACATTTTTAATAGCATTTTAAAAGCCTGTATTAGATATTAAAATGCATATAAGGTAGAGGCGGACTGAGAATATTCCCTAAAAAGAGGATCAAGAAATTTTAAAAAGGAAAAAATAATTATACCCAGATTTACCCAGGTTTAAAAATAAATACTCTTTATAAATGTACTGGAAGAATTTATCTATATATTAAATATGCAGATTTAAGATTATATCGTCTAATGTTGGTATATACATATATTCTAACTTCTAGCTTTCACATCATCCATATAATCCGAACAGTAACTCATCTATAAAGAGTGCTATTCGCATAACTTATTTAGCAGCAAGATCAGCTCGACATGGTATATGCAAGATATCTCCAAGTCGACTCATTACTTCTCATTATATAATGTTTATTTGTATAGGTCTTTCAAAACTTTTCATAGCAAACAACAAATAGAAATATAGACTAGACAGAGATAACTAATTGACAGTAAAATAAAACCATTTTACCCCGATTTTCCTTTTTTCCTTTTTTCCTAATAGAATAAACATCCAGAAACTATAGATATTCGAATTGGTAACTCTTCCGCTATTTTATGTCATTTTATAGCTCATTTAACGTAAAATTATGAATTTCTATTAACTCAAGACATAATTTAGGGCGAGTAAATTATGCTCTATGAACTAAACGCGTATGGCAGCTGCCACGCCTTTGCTTGTTGATTCCCAGCTCTGCACAGAATCCGAACTACATTGGTGTGTGTGTGTGTGTGTGTGTGTGTGAATGGGGAAAATGGTAAAAATGCGCACCACCTTCAAAATTGCAATGAAAGTTGTCGTCAAATTGTCATAAAAATGCGATAACTTTGTTTTGTGTCGCCTTGTTGCTGTTGCCTCTAGTTGTTGTTGTTGTTATTGTTGTTGTTGTTGCTTTCAGCTACGAGTATGATAAATTTTTACGATGTTGCCATAACAATAAACCGGAGCTTCGGCTGCGGCGCTGCTTTGGCATGTGAAAAGCGCGTGGAAAATGGCGAACGTGGAAAAACCTAATAAAAATCCTTACTGGCTGCGAAACTTTTATGGCAAACTACGCGCCATCGGGGCCAAAAAAGAAATACAAAAAAAAAAACGAACTATATATATATGTATGTATATGTATGAAAGCCGTTGGAAAAGCGCGGAAATGCCAACGTGCATTGCCCAAAAAATATATACATAGACAACGGCTGCCGGGGCAGCTGCAGTGCAAATGTGAAAAGTGCAGAAATAGCTCAGGTGCAGCTGGATAAGCGACGAGGTCGTCAAAGTGACGCAGAGGCCACGACTGCAGCCCCCACCCAACGCCCCACACCCAACAGGCAACTGCCAGCAGCCTCTGACAGACGTTGGACATGGCTGCTGGCTTCAATTTGATATAGCGTCTGATTTTTCTGTTTTATACTGTATAACTCCTTTACCACCTTTACCTCCTTTACCCCCTTTTTATTCATTGCCATTTCCCTTCCTTCCCTTAACACACTTTCGTACAGAAAGTTTTTAAAGCCTTGCGACAATAAACGATTAAACAAGTTTTATTTTTAGCACTTGCAAGCTCAGTAGTCTTTTGATTATACAGCATTTAAAAGATATGCAGATCTAGATACATCTAGGATATAGCCTAGTAAACCCTTTGCTGCATAGTCGAAAGAGTAATTCTGATTATTCCAATGGAATCATGTGAATAGTATAATAAAGTATATAATATATAACGTATACTTGATGTACAACAATCTTCAGCTTAGACTTGGGCATTGTCTAGCCCGTAGAATAAAGAAAGCAATGCTATTTATGTTTTGGATAGGTTAGTTTAGTCTACTAAAGTGTTGTCTATTTCAGGCTGGTTGTCTTGCCTAATCTAGTCTGTAGTCTGATCTAGTCCCTTGTAATCTAGTGTACTACTACTAGTATACTTATTTAATGATCTATAGTTCCGTCTAGCCAAGTAATCTTATCTAGTGTACTATAGTTCAGTCTAATCTAGTCTACTTTAGTCCAGCCTACTCCGGTCTAGTCTCCACTGCTCTACTTTATTCTAGTCCCATCTACTCTGCTCTAGTCTACTGGAGTTTACTTTGGTCTATTCTACTCTGGTATAGTTTATCTTAGTCTACTCTATCCTAGACCAATGTACTTTAGTCTACTCTAGTTTAATCCACTTTAGTTCCGTCTACTCTCGTCCAATTTACTTTAGTCTACTCTTCACTCCTCTACTTTAGGCTGCACTTTTCTAAAAAAAAACCTTGTTTTGACTCACATTCTGAGTTGGATAATCCAAAAACTTTGTTCATTGTTTGCTTTTTAGCTTGTAAGAGAATCACGTTAGCACGGCTAGAGCAAGAGGATCATGGAATGGGTCATGGAATGCGCAGCTTGTATCTAGAATTTTACCACATTTGTAAAACTGTGGGGCTCATGGGCTAACTGAAATGATGATACGCTTTCTTAGCTATACAATATCGCACTCACGCATGAACCGCTACCACTTTTCAAAACAGAAGTTGGGCTGTCCCAGCGCAGGGATCCCTCAGTTTGTGTGTGTGTGTGTGTGTGTGTGTGTGTCTAGTGGGCGTCATTCAGTGCGGCAGACCCAATCTAAAGACAAACATCAAGTGGCTCTTGGGCGTATGGCAAATAACAAACTGTGTGTAAGTGCGTGTGTGCCTTTCGAGCTAGTTGAGGCTGCTCTTGTGGAATACTGAATGTTGCCTACTGCCTGCTGCCTGCTGCCTGCTGCCTGCCTGCCTGCCGACTTTACGCATCAGTGGGCAACAACAACATTTGCAAATTCAATTGAATTGATACACGCACCACTTGTTAACCGTTTTGGCATGAACTCACATACTCCTAACGGGCAGGCTGACTGCCTGCCTGCCTGACTGACTGCCTGACTGACTGGCTGGCTGGCTGGCCATGAGGCCTATTCGCATCTCATCCATCTCATCTGATTCCATCTCGTCTCGTTTCATCGTCTTATTATTGGTTTTACATACACATCCGCTCCTCAAATTTCATTAGTATGTCGGCATAGGCGCAGCACAGCACAATCCGCTTGGGATGCTGCCCAGAGCCAACTCCAACTCCAGCTCCAACTCCATTGCATACTCATGTGCGCTCTATTGAACACCCACATATAAACATGGGAACATAAAAACTCCCAATTGGAGTGATTTTCGGCAATGAAACAGTGGAATGGCACACAGTAGCACAAGGAGTGAGAGTGAGAGAGAGAGATAGATGGTGCGTTGGGTTATTTGAACAATGGCTAAAGGGCCTATAAAATCACACAAGGGGTTATAAATCCATTTGCCAAACCAAAATCCAAAAAATATCCCAATGCCAAACAAAGCTTGCATGAACGTATGCTATGATATGATGGCATGATGGCATGGTGTGATGTGGAATTGTCTGTTCCTATACGAGTCCAGTCCACCAGCAAACTTTCTCTCTCGCTCTCTCACTTGTGCACCAAAGACAGAGAGAGATTGTACAGAAAAGACTCCCCCAGTTGCATATTGACTGAGATTAAATTGAAGTGTCAAGACTTGACGACAAAAATGTTTCGATTTGAGCGATCATGCTTTAAGAAAATCTTCCCATGCTTCAGACTTATATTTCCGGCATAATTTGTTCAGTCTTATATTTTCATCTACTCAAAATTAAATATAAAATATCTACATATTTATTTAAATAATTAAATATTATTAAATATGTATTTTAAGCATTGCCAAATTTCAAGTCTATTAAAATGTACTTTAAAAATACCTCAAACACAAATATCTAAATTTATATGTAAGGGTCGCATTTTATTGGACTATTTCACAATTTATAGCTGTGTTTTATGGCTTGTTGAAATACTGTGTTAATCGCACAGAAGTTATATTCAAAGGATATCTTTGAAGCTATATAAGACATATAAATTTATTTCTTATCTTTTATTAAAGGACATTAACCTCAATCGTCATATAAAAGTATATTTAAATATATACACATTTAAGAATCTTTGAAATTCTTTTCATAAATGAAATATGAAATATACATACAATAAAATTCAATAAATACCCTGTAAGAATGAGTGATGAAATCTCATCAATTGTTAACGTTTACATTCAAGTCGAAGTGTGTTAATTAAAAAATCGTGATGCCGTGCGAAAAGGCACTGCAATAAATACCCGGCCAACAGCAGCGTCAACAACAACAACAACAACAATCGCAACAATCGCAACAACAACAACAACAATTACAAGAGTCGAGCAATGGCTACAATTCAATTAAAATGCCAGCGGCAACATGCAAAAGTGCTTGGGTGGAAATTAACCCCTATAAACTCATAATATGCTCAAAATGACGCACTTAAAAACACATTAATCACATCGACAATTACGGCTGTTACGCCAAAAAATGTGCCGTTATATATATGTATATATGTATGTCTGCTTGAGTGAGAGAGTGAGTGAGCCAGTGAGCGAGTGAGTGAGTGAGTGAGTGAGTGAGTGAACGAGTGAATGATAGAGTGAGAGTGTGAGAGAGAGAGTAAGGGATGCCTGGCGCGTGCTTGAGAGTGCGTGACGTGGCAACCTTTTGTGAACAGGGGCGACTCGAGTGATGTACAAATGAGAATTAACAAGCAACCACCAGTAACAGAATAACTGTTGCTACACTGAGCGAAAGGACCCCGCTGATATCTAACAACAATAATAAAATAATGCAAGCAAATGAATCTACTGTAAGAACTCAAATGATAAATTCAGACAAATGTTTCTATTTAAAACTTGGCAAGAGATTTCGCTCAGTGTAGCCACTTGGTTACCCACAGCAGTGCATTCAAAGTATAAAAGCTTTCGTGTCGTCATTAAAAACTGTTTTTGCTAATTAAGTGCTCAATTGAGCATTCAATTTCACATACACACATACATAATAAAACCTACACACATACACACACACACAGGCACACTTGTGGACGCAAACAAACAACACAAGCGGGTAAATACCCACTGAAGTAGAAGCACAAAAACCCACCCGAAAATAAAAAGGAAACCAGATTAAGAAGCAGAAACCAAACCAGAACCGGCACCGGCACCGGCACCGTTACAAATAACAACGCAAATGTTGGTCTGCTTTGAAAATGGCCCTTCGGCAACAAGCAAATGCAAAAGCAAAGGCAAAGGCAATGGCAAAAGCAAACTGAATGGAATGAAATGAAATGAACGAAAATATAACAAAGTTGGTTATTTGCACAGTTAATGCAAAATGATTCCCCTGGGGAGCGTGACGTGGCAGCGGCGGCGCGGTAACGGCAATAATATCTCAGAAATAAGTACATATGTACATATCCACGAAGCGAAAGCAGGAAACACCAACAGCAACAGCAGCAACGGCAGCAACGGCAGCAACGGCAGCAATGGCAGCAGGACGAACACCAGTCGCTAGAATAGCACAAAACACGTTTGCACAATGTGCGAGGGAAACCAGTAAATGAAGAAAGGTACAAAAAGCCGAGCACAAAGAAGAAACCAAGTCGACGGCGACGCGATGCGACGCAATGCTGGGGGTACATGATTCAATAAAAATTACGTTGAAAAGTATGCAACAGAAATAGGGTAGAGTGCAAACGAAACGAGCGAACGAACGATCGGGTAGAGGGACGCAGCGAAGGGCCGAGGTCGGCAGCTAAAAAGCAAACATGGCAAACAGCGCGATGCGACGCGTCGCGACGCAGCAGCAGAATGAATGCCAAAGCAAACGTGGCGAAAATCCAAGGCAGCCAGGCGGGTCTTGTGAAAAGAAAAAGTACTTAAAAAGCTCACGAGCAAATATTTATAACAGTAAATCAGTTTGGCGCTAACACAACCCAACACACACACACACACACACACACACACACATACAAATGCATACACAAGCAAACAAACAAACGAACGAGAGGGCAGCGGTGGAAGAAGCTCACTTGCCTTTGTGGCAGCAGTGCATAAACTCCAGGTTGTGCGAGCAGTGCGGGCAGTCGGCTCTGAGCTCGGGGTAGAGCGAAAAGTGCAATAAAAGCAACAGTAGCAACAACAATGCAAACTAAAGCGCACACACAAACAACTGCAATAACTGCGAGTGCTGCGACTGGGAGTGCGAGTGAAGGAGAGCGCACGAAAGAGATTGCTTGTGAAGTGTGCTGCAGTTTGTCTATGTGCGCAAGTGAGACGGGCCAAAGACAGTGGGGCAAAAGAGAAACCAGAAAATATTTGATATTTTGTGCTTTTGCACATATTATAAAAATGTTCAGCAAATACAGCAAGGCAAATGTAAATATTTATGCGCGACGGCAGCCAACGAAAACAAATGAAAAGCGAATAAGAAAATCGCGTAATCCGCTCCTTGAGATATTGCCGTAGTAAATGTCTGCGTTTGCCATGAGAGAATCAGGTCTGCTAACTATGAAGCGTGGACTAAATTATTATTAAATACTCTAAGATCAGAAACTAGAAAAACTAGTAAACTACTAGAAAGTCTATTGAATTTAAAAATATTTAATATTTTTCTGATTTTTATAAATTTATGCAATTGCTAACAAATCAAAAACCCTAGGTAGCGCCTAGCCATGTGTATTTTTATGGCTTGCATAACAAACAACTAAAAATGCAATCTCATTGGATAGTATCTGTATATATACATATCTGTATATGAATAAGCAAACATATGTCGAAAATGGTTCCTCTGGGCAAACAAAAGTTCTAATTTCATAAAAATATATGCTCGACTTGCAGATATCCTAACTTAAGCAAAAAACTAAAACTTTCTAAATGGAAATATGTCAATAATTGGGAGTAGTTTGAAAGTATTTATATCCATATGGATATAAAGTTTATCAATGCATGAAAATACATATATGCATAGCACCTAGATACCTAGGGTATATTAAAACATACACACACACACAATAGAAAATGGAATGTGAAATCGAATAAGAGAAAATCGGAAACGAAATCAATAGAAGGGGACTTGGGTCTATTCAATAACATGAAATTGAATGCAAATTTACTGTGCTTCTAATTTGACAAAAGAATTTCGAGTGTGCACACGCACACACACTCTCACTCAGACAACAAGAGACTTGAGCCTAAAATGCCAATCTCGTGACGAATCTGGCAAAAAACAAGGCAAGCACAAATACCAAATAAATATGTTTAGCCAAATTGCCAACCGAGCGAAACAAGCAGCTCGAAAAGCAATGCAAAGAGAAGAAAAAAAAAAACACACACACACACACAAACACCAAACACTCAACCAACCAGCAAGGCAACCACTGAACCACCCAAACCACCCACATAACCGACTAACTAAACCCACTGAGAAAAAAAGACGAGTCAAGCGTAACATATTTATTGACATTGCGGTTGCCGGTTTGTCGGTTGCCGAGACACGAGTAACGCACACACACATTGGATTTCAGTTAGCAGGCAGCAACCACCGGTGAAACCACCGACACCACTGAACAGCGCCAGCACCGACCCAGCCTGAGTGGCACTTGCAAGTGTGGTGTTTATGTTCCATACATCAAGGGTTTATGGGCTAAACGTTTATGGGTCTGGCAACAACAAGCTTTCAAAGGGTTTTACACCCGCCCACACGCACACTCACGCACACACATGCAATACCACTTGAAATTTTACTTATACCAACCGCATTTTTTTGCCAGTTGACGTTGAGTTTGACTGCACACTTGAATGACTTCCAAAAGACGCCCACTCAATGGTTGACCTCGGCTCAAATACGGTACACCAACCACCCACTACCCACCACCCACCGCCCTCAGTGCATATTTGCAGACTCTCGCACTCCATTCACACATATACATATATGTACGTGTATGTGTGTGTGTAGCATTACGAGCGTATTACAAAATGTATTTTATCTTCATCGATTGCCAGAATTTATATCTTTTTTCATGCCACATCAGCGTTTTATGTGAACACCCGCCCACCCACGCCTTCCGCTTTCTACATAAGTTGAGGTTATGTATGTGCTGACAGCTACAACAACGAGCATATGCCGCTCTCTCTCTCTCTCTCTCTCTCTCTCTCTGTCTGTCTGTGTGTGTGTGTGATAAATCAGCTGTTCGAAGCATGTGGCTAAAGCGAATGAAATGATGCATAAGTTGGATAAGAAGAGATTATGAAATCAAAAGAGTTTATAAACTGAATTAAGCTGAGCAGCTTTGGTGAACGAATCCAAAGAAATCTCAATGTTTGAAGGATAAATATAGGATAACTTTTTGTTAATCGGCTATATAAATTATATATATTATTTGTGTAAGCTTCAAAAGCAATTTTAATGAAATATTAAATATTTAAAATATGTATTAACTTATAAATGCAATAAAAAACGGGCAAAGAATATTTGAAATAATTTTAAAATATTCAAAAAATATATATGTATAATTTTATAGAATATAATATAATATAATAAATTTAATTAATAATTATTATTTATAAATTATTCACTCTTTAACATACATATATAATCTGCTATATAAAATATATTATTTAATTTGTATAAAAAATCATTAAAATAATAAATACTCGAAATCAAGATTTTATTTAACAATAGAGTTATTAAATATTTCAATATAATTTCAATATTTATAAATTTATTGTGAAAATTTAATTAATTTATTCATATCACAATTCCATTTATATTTTATTAAATCTTTGTAGCTAAAAAACATTCTTAAATAATGTTAAAACTCCCATTAATGTTATTCTATGTTAAAATATAATTTGTTTAATTAAAAAAATTCTCAAATTCTAATCCCGTTCACTTTCCCTTTGTCATCGCCAACTATTTTCATTGGACTAACCCAAAACGGCGACAGTTTTCGGCATGCAATCATGTTTGCCAATTATGCAAATGCTGCCCACTGTGCGGCACTGTGGGGCATAACTTCGTAAATACTCCAAACACTTGGCTTCGTGTTTACCACAATTTACTGCGACTCGAGTTAACACAAACAGCAAAACTTCAGAAAATAAATGCACATTTTTTGCCACATTTCCGGAGAACCAGAACTCTCGCTCTGCCACACCCCCCCGCGCCCACAGTTGCCGCAGCACAACCAGTTTACCATCCTGGCCGACGAGAAAGACGACGAGGACGACGACGACGACGACGACGACGTCGTTGTCCTGACAGCCCCGGCCAAGTTGGGCCACAATAAAGTCGAAGAAACGGGTCGGAGAGGTCGCAGCTTGCCATAAGCCAAATATGTCTGTGTCTGGGTAGCTGTCTGTGTGTGTATATATACATATATATATGTATATGTGTTTGTGTGTGTGGGTGTGCGACGAAAGTGTGGCAATAAAAAGGATAATGTAACTGTTATTCTACGCAAAACGGAAACGGCTGTGTGGCCAGAGGGTCGAGCTACCCCCTGACAGTCGCTTGGCAAGTGTTTGAAATATTTTTGTGGCAAAGGTGGCAACTAACGGAGGGGGCGCGGCGGTGGTGCGGAGGCGTGTCGACTGGCTGGGCTGTGAATGTGGGCGCAAAAGTGAAAAGCACAACCGGAGTCGTAGCTGCTGTGAGTGACTGAACAAGTGCCAACGAGGAAACGACTGTCAGTGGCTGCAGGCGGCGTTGCCTGATGGGAGAAGGGAGATGGAAGATGGGTGGGGGGGAGGAGTGGTGTGGTGGTAGCAGTGGGCGTCGTTGGTCGGGGTCGATTCGGGTTGATAGGGCCGAGAGCGAGCGGCCCCTGTCGAGAGTGCAAAAGAGCGAAGCCGGAAAATTGTGTGGAAATTTGAGCTTCTTTTGAAATTGAGGCCGGAAATGGTAGCTCGCCCCCCGTCTCCCCCTCCTCTAGACCAGCACAACATGTGAAGTGTGAGCGTGAAAGAGAGAGAGTGAGTGAGTCACTGACAGAGAGAGAGAGAGAGAGAGTGAGTGAACTGAGAGTCAAGCCGACGCGCAGAGAGCGTGCCAATATGTGCAAAAGCGAGACGGAAGCGCGTGTGCGAGCGAGATGGCAGACACGCCGCTTGTTGTGTTAAACAAAATGTTTGCGGGTGCAATAAGCGTAAATTCAGTGGTTTTATGTTTACTTATTCAGCACGAAACCACCCACACCCCCCACTCCCACTCCCACACACACACATACACACCCATACTTATTCACACTAACTGACTGCCTCGACCGATTGGCACGGGGACAATTATTTGATCCACACCATCTACGTAAGGAGAGGAAGCCCCCCAACAGTCGAGACGTGTGTGGTGCGAGCGGGTAATATACTTTTGCAAATCGATGCCAACTCCTTAAACGATGGGTGGCACGAGCTGGCTGGCTGGGCTCTGGGTTCTGGGTTCTGGGTGGCTCGTGCTGGGGCGGAAGCGTGTGGCATGTTGAATGCTCTTGAGTGTTTTCGTATGGTTGACAGGATAACACGAAGTAATTCAATTCGAAATACTTTATGCTGTTGCTTTTATTATTTGTGCTTGTGGGACTCTCGTCTGTATGTTTCATTTCGTTTCGTTTCGACCCGTCTCGTCTCGTTTCGTTTCGTTTCTTTTCCTTACTTTGCTCGACTCGTTTCGGTTGCTTTCGCTTCTTGTTGTCGGAAGTGGCATTTGTGGTGTGGGGTTGGCGGAGCTGGGGGGCGTATTGTTGCTTCATAAAAAATGGTGTGCAAAGTTACACACAGTTTCCTTCTCAGTGTGTGCGAGTGTGTGTGTGTGTGTGCGTCTGTCTGTGCGGTTTCTCTGTTTATTTATTTTTATGATGTTTCCTTTTTGGCATTTTATTGAAGAAGTTTACCGACGCCATTGCTGCTGTTGCATAAATAAGTGAGTGGCATGGACATGAGAGACTACTACAGCCCACACCACCGTCTACCCCACCCAACTCAGCCCTTCGTTTAACCACCCAACCAACACACACACACTGTAAACTGTTCGACCAACATCTTTTGCAATTCATAAAAAAAAAAATCAATATTTATTGCAGACGTTGTCGAATGCCCCACCAAAACCACCTCAGCCCAACCACTCGACCTGCACCGCCCAGTTGCTCCACCAATTTGCGGTCTTCGCTTGTTATTGAGCATTTAATCAGTTGATTTCTTATTCAGTTTTCTGTTCAGTTCATTCCCAGCATTTGCCTTTCTGTTCAATTTTGTATTATCCATTCATGAAAAGGGAGCGTTAGTTTTGCAAATTGATTGCGCAGCAAACTAGGGAAATGCAATTAGGAAAACTTCTCTTTTTCTTTCTTTTTCCCCGAGCATTGGATTTATGGGAACTAGCAAATATTATGAATAGAAATCGCTGTGCCAAGGCACTAATTAAAATATATCCTATTGGACAGGGCAAGTAGGGAAATCAGCTACGATAAAATAATATCAACATATAGTCTGTGGTATAATCAATAAAGATAAATAAATGAATAGTTAAGGTAGAATTGTAAGATTTAGGGCTCTTTAGGCACGAGTTTCACACACACACACACACATACATAGACACACATAGGCACGCATGCATACAGTACTTGAGTAAAACTAAAAGCAAGGAGAGAAGATCATTAAAATTGTCTATGTGTATGCAGCAGTTCTCATTTCGTATTTGTATTTAGGTAAAACGAAGCTAAAATGCTCACAGCAGCAGAGAGCTTTCCCATTGCTCACTGGAAGCTCGACTGCAACGAGCGCTATCTGCTGTGACAGTGCTTGAGTAAAAGTAAAAGCAAGGAGAGAAAAAGAGCAAAAGATCATTAGAGTTGTCTATGTGTAGGCAGCAGCTCTCTTTTGGTATGTGTATGTGTAAAACGAAGCTAGAATGCTCGCAGCAGCAGAGAGCATTCCCATTGCTCACTGGAAGCCCGACTGCAACGAGCGCTACCTGCTGTCGGTCTCAAAATTTGAGAGAGACACTGCTTGAGTAATAGTGGGCATATATAAAGCGCAGCAGACTTATAGCTATAGTAGTAAGACCTATAGTTATAGTAGTAGAAGTAATAGTTATAGTAGTAAGACTTAAATTTATAGTAGTAAGACTTATAGTAGTAGAAGTAATGGTTATAGTAGTAGGACTTATAGTTATAGTAGTAAGACCTATAGTCGGGCCGTCGGGCTTCACATTTGAGAGAGAGAGAGAGAGACAGTGGTTGAGTAAAAGTGGCTTTACGTATATAAAGGGCTGCAGCTGCAGCATTTCTTTGCCTATGTGTAGGCAGCAGTTCTCTTTTGGTATGTGTATGTGTAAAACGAAGCTAGAATGCTCACAGCAGCAGAGAGCGTTCCCATTGCAAGTAAAAGCAAGGAGAGAAGAAGAGCAGAAGATCATTACAATTGTATATGTGTATGTAGCAGTATTCATTTGCTTACAGCAGCAGAGAGCGTTCCCACTGCTCACTGGAAGCTCGACTGCAACGAGCGCTACCTGCTGTCGGACTCAACCTTTGAGAGAGACAGTGCTTGAGTAAAAGTGGCCGTATATAAAGGGCAGCAGCTGCAGCATTTCTTCAGTCGTCCAAGCCTGGTGGGGGTCAGCGCATTAGAGTGAAGTAGAGTGTGTGATCGATCATACGTAATACGTAATCGAAATACGTGAGGCATTACGTAAAGGAAATACGTAGAGGAAATACTTACCGGAAATACTTGGAAGAAATACTTCGAAATACGTAGAGGGAATACTTAGAAGAAATAGGCAGACGAATAGTTCTAAATCAACTCAGCTTGTCACCCTGATCAAGAATATAAATACTTTGTGGAGTCTGCCACGCCTTCTTCTGCCTGTTACATACATTTAAGCGAAATCATTATATGTATTTTGATTTCCCATTTTCAATGGGATCAGGGTATAAAAATACTAAATTAATAAATTTTTTATATAATTTCTTCTTATAGTTTTTTAGATAAACATGTATTTAGTATTTTAAAAATATTAATAAATGCTTGATATAATTTCTTTATACAGTTTCGTAGATAAACAAGTATTTAGTATTTAAAATATATATATATATATATATATATATATAGTCCGCAGACATAAATAATATATCATCAAATATTAAATAAAGTTCATTCAACCTATTTTGTTGTCATCCACATATCATTTATCGTTATAGATAATTAACTGGCAGACTTTTCTAGCTCCGTCTAATCTTACTCATAAATTCATATCGCAAAACATACGCAATATCTGGTTATGCACTCCTCGCCAAGATTCCCAACAAATGCAGTTGAACTTTAAACTTGGGGAAACTTGGTAAATTGGGGACCCAGTTTGTTGACAAAGCTAAACGCTTAACGCTAAGACTATTAGGGCATGGGCAGCGAGCTCATCAATAGGTGGAGAGCCGGGGCTGGGCGAACGGTTAAGTGAAACCAATTGAAGTTTATTGACGCGAATTGGGTTTCACTTGAACCGGGCACCTCGAGACGCTTAAAATGCGTTTCACATTACCAAATGCAGGCAGAGAAACATAGAGACATAGAGAGAGTGAGATGGAAAGAGAACGCTTACCTTCTTTAGACTTTTCGTATTGCTTTGGCGACGTTGTCTTCTTGCTTGGAATGGGCCTCAGTGCGTTGCTCATAAGCTGTGGGGATTACAAATGCATTGACATAAGGTTTTCCATTGTTGACGCTGTTTATTTTTGTACTCACAACACGATCCGAACGTTCGCCGCAGGGCAGACGAGCCACTGAGACATCGGGACTGTCCTCCGGTGGCGGCGGCTGGGGCACCCAGTTGTAGGCCCGCCTAGAGATGGGCACCCCAAAGCGATCATGCTGCGACGCCTGTTGCCTGTGGAAGTGGAGGTGAAAAGATTTTATTATATATGCTTGGCATCAAGTTTTATCTCTGATCTCTTACCTTAAGCTCTCATAGCAGTCCAGGCATACCACGGCGTATTCTCCATTCTCTAGCAAAAGTCCATCGTCGCTCTTCTGATGCTTAACGAACGGAAACTCATTTACGGGCAGCGCTCGCACCCGTTTTCTATAAGTCGTAATGCCGCACAAATGGCAATTGTAATCGTGCCAATTGTATTTTCTATCCGCTGGATTAACGCTGGGACTTTGAGCTTCATATCTGCGCAACAAAAATTGGTTAATAATAATTACATATAATATTTAAACAGAAATTATTGCAAACTTACTTGCGCCACTGATTCAGCATGGAATGATAGCAAAATGTGCAGACTAGAGCTGAATTGTTTCTCAGCTGCTCAGCATTTGGCAATGAATTGTGCTTCAGCAACAATGGGAAATAAGGTCTTGAGCCCTGCAAGCAAAAGAAATTGATTAGAATATTCCATTTGAAGATATTAACCAATTTGATAATATTAATATTGAATTAATTCTGTATTAAATAGTATACATATTATCTTAATATTCAATTGAGAGAGAAAGAGAGTGAGAGATAAGGAGAGAAAATAAATAGAGAAATATAACAAATAAATTGCACATGCTTATCATATTTAACACAATTCTGATATATATTACTGAATTGATTTATATATATGAATTTCTAGATATATACGTATATTTAATCTTTGTCTACATACAATAAATCATATAGCATTAGTTAAGTGAAGATAATTGGTACACTCGTTAAAAACATAGATATATTAATTCTACTTAATTAATTGCTCAATACTTAAATATTATATTACTAAACTTGATATTAATATAATCATAAAAGTGTGTTCTGATTTCATATTATATTATATTACTTAATGTTTATATTCTATATTATATTATATTACTTACTGTATATTATATATTGTATATTATATTATCCTATATTACTTAATGCTTATATTCTATACATATTATATTATATTACTTACTAATATATTTCACTTTATACAAAAGAATAGCAAAAGGGATTCTAAACTTTTTGTAATACTTTTACATATACATATCTCGAAATATAAATCGTTTGATTTACACAAACTTATGTTACATACTTAAAGTTTCAATAGTTTAACAATATTTGACCAAGAAAATGTTTTAAAATTAAATTTTAAAGTAATAGATCAGTTATTTTAAAAGATAACAATATAACATAAAGAGGTGTAATTTTAAAAATGTAGTTAATAATAATATACTAAAATATTTAACAAAAACCATATATATACCATACCACACCGAAGTGGCCAACAAATAAAACCAACAATTTTACAAATAATCAGCTTATACTTTTAAATATATACAATCTGATATAGTCATCATTTGGTTTATAATTAGAGCTCTGTACTGTACTGTAAACAGCCATATTTCATATTATTCCAGCTGCTCATTAATACTTGCTGCTCTCTAATACACTGTCACAATTTGTATAATAACTTGTCTAATTCTTAATTTATATTATTCTGTTCATTTAAAAAATTTAAATAATTCCAAATATAATTCAATCAGCAACAATATTTAAATCTGTTATATATACGGTCATACTTTGCATAATCATATAATTGCAAATCAATAAATTTGCGTACCGGTCGAAACAAAAGATTACACGCTGTTCTAATTATATACTTATATCTAAGCATACTTTATATGATTCATTGCTATCTGACAAACTGATATATTTATCTATCTAATTATTTGTTTATGCGTGGCTTATTGTTATCAATTGCAATTTTGCAATCTTATCTTTACAACTAGCACAACATTTGTAAACGTGTTCCATTCATGGGGCTTAAATGTAAGCTAGCCTACTTACAGTACTTGATATTAACGGATCTTAACAGCTGGCAACACTTGTAATAGTTAATTATAAATATTTGCAAGCATACCGAATAAGGTAATATATTATGAACTAGAAATAAATGTCGACCTTGAGCTATATACTATATATTAATTATACATATATATTTTTGTTTATCAGTAACAACAGTTTGTTTGCAACTATTTATATTCGAGCTATTGTTGCTCCTATTGGTTATTACAGTTAGCACATTAATATTTAACTTATATCAAAATTCAAGTGTGGGTTATGTGGTGACAGCTCTTAAAGATTAATAAAATAGTAAAAATCTTATATTGATTGCTTACTTAATTTTTTGTATATGATAAAAAACCATAAACATATTGAATTATATTTTTCTGTGCGTATTTCAGTTTGATAATTGATTATTAAACTATGGACTTTTGTTAGTGTTCTTCGAAATTTAAATGAATTTCTTTATCAGTCTATTTTTTATGATAGTAAAAATTACGAGCTTTGACTAATTGAAATCAAAATCAATATTGAATGTACTTGAGCATTATCTAAGATAACAAAATTTTCTAAGCTTCAAGTTTCCAGAAATTATATTGTTTTAAGAATAATTGCTCAACTTGACTGAAGTTCAATTGTAATATATAATAATCTTTAAATATACATATGATTAGTTACAAATTCAATCAATTTATACACAAATACATCTTTTAGTGAATAAATACAATTATAATATAAATATTCTTAAAAATAAATTTGCATAATTTAATAACATTTTCAAATCAACTGATATTCATATAGAAAGGAGACTTGTTAGCATAGCCAGCTTAACTACTCATACTAAGCATACATATAATAGTAGTATGATTAAATCTACAATAAAACTAGCTAGCATTATGATAGATAACAGATTTCGCGTAGAATTCAATAGAAGAGCTTAACATTTTCGTCTTAAACTAATCTCTATCAACTTGAATAATGTACAGAATTTGTGCTTAGCTTAAACTGACCTAATTTACTTAAATTAATGACTCATTTTAATATTACTCTCTCTCTCTTTCCCTCTCTCTTAAGATACATATATCTTAAGAAAGTATTACCTCTTTGCTGCCATATAGAATTCTGGCTAGTGTTAGATCCGAGTGCAGGCCACAGAGGAAACAGTAGATTGAGGTGCTGGCTGGCGTTGATGAGGAGACCGAAGGTGTTGAGGGCGGCGTACAGGTGCTCATGGCGCCGTGACGAGATCCATTCGGCGAACTGGAGGTCAGCATGGGCGAGGGTATTTTGTATCTGTAAGGCAAGAGCAATATATTAGTTTCTATTTTAAGATCTATGTATATTAAAAATTTCATTCAACAAAACCTTCTGTGCTCCAATGGAACACGCTCCGCATCCATTGATTCCCACTGGCTGGTTAAGTAGTTGATGCAATCTTTGCAGGCTAACACACGATTGTTATTCAGTTCGTTGTTGTTGTTATTGTTATTATTGTTGTTGTTGTTGTTGTTGTTATTGCTCAGACCATTGCTATTGCTGCTGACATTGCCCTTGAGACAGGGAAAGTGCATGGCATGCGAGTTCATGTGCTCGGCGCTAGTGTAAAGCCAATCCATTTTATTGGACGGCCAGAGAACTTTGCAAATTGAGCAGCTGTGGATGGACAGAGAGATTAGTGAGTAGTTCATATAGTAACGGGTACAACATCTTACGGATACTGGGCGTGGCCATTCTCGATATGTCCCTGGGTTGAGCTGGGCGAACTGGGCCTCGAATCGTTGCGTCGTATCTGCTTGAAGTCGCGCGCCGTATTTGAATTCGAGTTGTTCGAGCAGGTTTCGTACGGCTGTAATAGAGAGTTTGGTATATTTAATAAAACTAAAAATCAAAAAAACCAAAAAACCCAGTTGTAGACATAAACAGAACGACGTGCGCAACTTATCTAATCAATGTTATTTAATATTTCATACAATTGATATTCTCTTCAAGAGCCACCACTCGAAACGAGTTCCCTTTCCAACCGCTTCGAGCCGCTTCGAATCCTCCTTATCGCCTCTACACCACATTTCGCTGTATGAGTGCCGACCGCTCGTCGAGTACACACTTCTAATCAGTAAGCATTACGCTTACCTTGCTCTAGGCTCGCTGTACCTCTTCCGATAGATGGCTTCAGCTTTTCGTTTCGTTTCTCTTATCAGTACAGCTGAAATAATATTGCTTTAACTGCCCAGAACCGGTTTTACCCCCCAAAAAAAAAACTCAATTACAATTTGTGGATGATGAATTATGGCTGATTTCAAGTTTGAGTCACTTTGCGGCGACATAAATCACAATTTGATGGAGTATCAACTAATGATCTCTAAGCTGATAAACTCCCCTAAAATTGTAAATTCAATTTAACTTTAATAAATTCATTAAGAATTTATAGCTAGACTTGCTTCTACACTATTGTATATTTATCAGAAGTTTGAATCGATTTAAAATCCAGTTTTGATCTAGAACTATCTGCTTCTCAATTCGCCAGTTTCTGTTGATTACACTTTCAAATTGATATCAGCTATAAGTAGTTTAAAGTTCTCTAGAGGGTATACCAGAGTCGCGTATACCCTGCTAGCTACATTAAACTTTCTTTTTTTTTTACCAATAATATTAATACTTTTTGCAGATGAGTTTTTGTTTTTTTGCTATTGGAAGCGAACTCTTGCCTCCATTTCAAGAGCTCTCATCTTCGAACTGCTCGTAGGCGCCGCAACATTTTCAAGAGCACGCCCACCCCCACAATGACTCGACAATTTGAATGTGTGCCAAACTCTTCTGGTCTTTCAAATACTCGTCCAATCCAAGTGCCATCAAAGCGTAGCTTCCAAATGTTTTCAATGTGCTAAACAGTTATTCCATTGAATCGTTCGAATTGCTCAACTAAAGTTGTTATATGTATATGATGCTCTAATTCTTAAAAGTATGATGATTTATGTGGCTAATCTTCAAAAAAGAGGATTTATATTGAAAACCTAAACTTGAGATGATCTTAGGTGAAAGTTCTTCTGAAACAATATATAATACATATAACAAAATATAAATATATTTATATATTTCTTTACAACATTTTTCCTTTTTCCTCTGAGATCTAATGATTTTTTCCAATACAAATATTTTCTCTGATCATTTTCATAACTAAAAGTATCAAAATTGAAGGAAAGTAATACCATTTAGTGCACAAGCCTACTCAACATTGATCTATGTATGACATGCAATAAGAGATAAGTTAGCAAATCTCTTTTAAGCCCTCTGTTGGTACTTCAAATACTAAATTATTTATCAGAGGCAGGTCCTACGTCTGGTATATTGCATGACATCATTTTACTAGCTACACAATAAACTAAATTACAATATATACATATACACTCTGCTGGGTTGCACAAGGTAAACCTAATCAGGGGCTTCTATGACGTTGAATGCGTATTATAAAAATGATATAGATATGGATAAATAGGTTCGTTCGTTGTTTATATTTGATTTAGCATTATGCTCTGAATGACATGGCATACAGCTATTTGCGCAATATATTATCACACTTTAATTATCTGTTATCTGCTAAGAAGAAAATTGAATGCAAGAGTTTGCCCATATACCATATACCATATAATATATATGGTATTGTGACAGCTACTTATATGGATGCTCCGCCCACAGGTCTATTGATAACTCACTCGTTCACTTGCATTTATCTATATTTAATTTGTTTCCACTGACCTTCGGTTATCGGGCTCTTCGAGTTTAGAATACATTTATGCACCTGATAAACAAAGATAAACAAGTTTACTTTTTGGCTAACTGGGGCAAAGGTTTTTCTCTGGCACCTGTTTAAAGATAATAATTTTTATTTATTTTGTTTTTTTTTTTCGGCTCAGCTAAACAATTATTTGCACACCCAAAGACAATTTCAGCGTAGCAGACACGCGAAGCAAACAAACTACAGATAAAGAGAGGAAGAACTGGAATCACCAAAAAAAGTAAAGTAAACCAAGTATTTATTTTGCAATTGTTTTAGAAGTCCAATAGACAAGAGGTTAGTAGATGTTGTCATATTTATGAATGTCGTTAAACTCAGCCAAGGCTGCTAACAAAATGAGTAGCTACAAGGCTATGCAGGTACTATGCATACTGTATATACCTACATATATGCATAATATAATATTTATCAGTAACAAATATAGTTAAATGAATGCATATGAAAATTCCGAAAATTCCAAAAATTCCATATACTTTAAATATAGATAGTTCTTAGTGTTATCCCATTTAATTCCTTTTCGTTTTCAATATAATATCAAAGCTTTATGCTTGTATTTTGGTTTCAAGAAGTTGATTTATATATACAAATAATTATAGCTCACTGTAGTTTTTTTTTACCATCTATAAAGTTTTTTTCCTGAGATTCTATACAACAAAATATTTTTTCATATGAAAACTCTCCTAGTCTTTTAGGAATGTCCCCATAAAGTTTCCCTGCTGATTATCAAATGGAACACATTCAAGACGGGATACGAAAACCCATTTAACTGATACAATTTGTTATTTTGGAATATCTTCGTATTATTTATTTATATACTATCGCCGATAACTCAAGATTGATTGAATAAAATATAAACTGCTGCACAGACTGCTCCTTAATCATGATAATCTATGAAATTGGCAATTTCGAACCGAATCAACAATCAATTAAGAACTAACGAAAGCCACAAATAACTCGAAAGCAGCTGAAATAATTTACGGCTGTCTTTCAATTAACTTAGCTGTCACTAAATATTTCTGGAAACTTAACACTACAATTTAATGTCTTTAAAAAAAAAAGAAAATAAAATTAAGAAATATAAATAGGAATAGCAAAATAATAAATAAACTACTTAAAGCAAAACAAAGAGAAAAAAAAGAAAACAAAAATTGAGTAGCTATAAATAAACGGGTTTAAACAAAACAATTTGTGGCATATCAGTGAAACCAGTTTGGGGCAGATGTCTACGGCCAGTCCAAGTTTACCCACTTTTTGGGTGCTTACATTGACGTCGAAGTGACATTCTGCATACAATAATTCGTTTAATTTGTGTGTCTTGTTTAGCTTCGAATGTAGACGACTATTTTTTGCCCCCAGCCGCGCCCAGATCTTGAACGGTAATGAGACCGCCCTTGCCCGTCCCTGGCCATGTGGCTCTGCCGTGTGTGCATGCGACGGGGCAATCTAATCTTGACATTTGTTGACTCAAATTGGTTAACATGTTGACACTCGACTTGCCTCGCCTGCCCTACCATCGACCCCTCTCCCACTCGCACTGATAAGCAGCAACTAATGAAGCTGCCTGCCTCCCTGCCATCCTTCTTATCAGCCCATGCTCGCCCATACTCGTCCATTCTACATAATTGATATCGCTGCTGCCGACCTTCAGCATGCAAATGAATTACTCAACTTGTGTGCCCAGGCACCACTATAGTTGTCCATCTGTCTGGCTGTCTATATGCCTCTCTGTCTCTCTGTCCGTCGTCTGGCAGGTCATCACCTTTGAGAACTGCTCTCTGGGTTCATTTGGTTATCAGACGTGAGGGCAGAGATCGCCGAGGTGTTATCGCTTCCCAGACTTGCTCTCATTAGCGTGACACGGTCCGAGTTGCAAAGTTCCATTTCTGAATGTATAATGTATGTACGCCTATACCCTATATACACCAAATCATAAAAGGGCATATATGGGATAAGAATAAAATTTCCTACAGTAACAATATAATCCTTTCAAGCATATTTTGACGTAACATAATTTCCAATTTAATCGGATTTAACTGCGAGAATTTTCTTTTGCTTTAGGGTATTTCAAAGTCGTTAAGCTGCGGCATTTTTCATTGTTTTTCCATGCGATGTGTAATCGCTTTTCCTACATGTATATACTGTAATCGACAGCTAGTAAATTTCCATGTACACACACACACACATACATTAAGTTATTATATTGGAAATAAAAGAAAAGAGAAGAAAAACGAATTGAAGACGCACAAATTGTTATTGACAAGCAAAACGATTTGTTTTGCTTGAGACAAAAAAACCAACTGGAACTGGCAGCAATAGGAAACCCGGAAATGTAGTTCTTAGCCGGATTAAGCCGCAGTGGAATGGAAATTTCAATGGCTCACCTTGAAGCGCACATTGCTCGTTGAATCCGAATTGGCGACAGATTTCTCCGATGGCGAATTGCGACCCACAAATGCCGTCACATGATTGCCAGCAATGGCCCCGCTGGCGCTATACATGGCCGTGCTGGACTCCAGGGACTGCGTTGCTCCAGACTCCGAGGTGGCAGGTACTGGTGGGCCGCCCTCGGCCTGGCTGCTGTGCTTCTCGCAGCAGCCGGCACAGATCTGCACCATGCCTGGAGAATGCCATTTCATTAATTATTATACATATATTTGCATCTGAGGCGACCTCACTCACCCTGTGGACTGATGGGACTAGCATTTTTGAAGGGCTTCATTGTCTTGATGAACGGATAGTAGGGCTCGCGCTCTGTGTTCGGACAGCAGTAGACCAGTCGCAACTGCGAGGAGGGCGTATCCGTGCCGCAAGTGTAGCACACGAAAGTCGTACGCTCCGTCACTGGCGCCGGCGTCGAACGCTTACGCAGCATATACGACCGTTGCGACTCCGGCGTGTGAGCAGCCTGCAAAGAATAAAAGAAAATTCATTAATAACTATTAAATTTGTACTATACTAAATAAATTCAGTTAATTAATACTTTTTAAATTTGTATAATAAATTAACTAATTCGAAATAGTCTAAATAAGTCCGCTTTTTACAGGGTATCTATTGGTGCCAGACTGTTCAGTCTGCAGCAATCTTAAGTCGCATTTAACAAATATATAATATTTTAATAAATTACAAAATATAAATAGTATATAATGCCCTTAATCATATTATTTCGTCTGAATTATTTGATTTTTCGCATATTTATAGGGTATACCCTGAAAAGGTTTTGTATACCAATTATACAAAAGTGGGGCTACATAAAATATTTTATTAAAATAATATAAACAATATATTATAAATTAAATCTTAGTCCCTCAGGAAATGCAGAATTTTTTACACAATACTGCATTTTACAGGGTATCTATCAACTCTAATCATTCAAGCAGAAAAAATTAAATCATCCAACAAATATACATCATTAATACTTTGTATATAGTAAATAATACTACTTTATATTGTATATAAATTATAGGGTATACAATATATAATACAATTGTATTCAATTCAGGTAAATCATCATCTTACTACGCAGTTTACAAGGTACATATTAGTTGAAATTATTCGAACAAACAGAATTGAGTTATCTTAGGCGACATCTAGCAAATACACATAAATACATATAATAGACAACTAAATCTTTACCCCCTACGTGTGCCCTTTCTTTTTTTAGTATATTTATAGGGTATACAGTTTATAAATAAACAGAAAAAACAATCTGAACTCACGCCACTTGAAGTGTGAAGTACAAATATGAGAGCGTGGCTATTTAAAATCATTTACCGCACTTGCGAATTCTAACGTACCGCAGTCAAAATGGGTTCGTAATGTCGATGAGTCAGATTAGCTATCTATTTGGTAGCTGTTGCTATAGTAAAACAAATTTCTAACTGTTTATTTATTGTAGAGCTAGCAATGAAGTGAATCAATATTATTGAAGCTATTAACATTGAAAATAGGAAAATAGGATATTCCCATTGCAAAGATCAAGTCAGAAACAATTTTATGACCTCAAAACAAAATACTCAGCACATCAATTCATTGTTAATAAATGACTTTTTGAAAGCAAAACAATGCTGAGCTAACTCGATCTACAAGCGGAAATATCCAAGATCCGAGCACAGCCATGATATAAATTATTTCATTTAATTTCGTTTCATCTATAATGTCAGCATTGCTTGCATTTTTACCAAATTGTATGCTATAATAAATCACTCTTCAAGTACTATAATAAAATATTTCGTATAGAAAAAAAAAAAAACATTAAAAAAATGGTTTTGCTAATAACCTAAACAAGATTTACGAATTATAAATGAGTTTTAAAAAGATAAAATATAGCTACAAACTGATTGATTTATTTTATCATATTATTTAAAATAAAATGAGATAAATTAAAAAATTAAATTAAATGATAGAAATGGAATGAGGAGTATTAAGTAGGAGAAAATATCTATTAAATTGAATAGAAAATTTAAACCAATTTGAAAAATATATTATTTCAGGGTCTATACATACGAAGCACAGCCTATAACATTTTGGAATATCGTAACTTTTCCCAGTTTTAACCGCTGCAGTGTGGATCTTAAATATTTAGATGAGGCTACACAAAAGTCTATAGACATATGCAAATATATTTGTTTAGTACAGTAGAATCCGGTTATAACGACTCCGCTTAAAGCGTCCAACCGGTTATGTCGACGAAAAATTCTGGTCCCCAGACAAACATTTCTGAGCAAACTTATACGGTTATAGCGACATCCGGCTATAACGACGCAAAAACGGCGGTCCCTTGAGTGTCGCTATAACCGGATTCTACTGTATAACCAACTAAGTACAACGATCTATATATTATTATTACAATTTAGTTAAGTTGAAAAAGGCAAACAGTTCTTAATGAAGTTAAAAAGCTGCAAATGCGATCAACCAAATCATTTACAATTTTAATGACGAAACGTGAATCGTTCATCAATCAGTTGAGTAGCCATCAAAGTATTGCAGCTCGTGGCCATAAAACCGATAATTTATGGTTGTTTAAGCCTACAAAATATGCCCTCTGAGGATAATCCTTAACTGTTTAGCTTAGGCTCTTCATACAATTGAATGTATGTGTGGATCATATGAGCGATATACACACACACACACACAATAAAAGAAGAACACCCGATGTTACTTAAGCTGCTCATAAGCATCGTCAAATTAATTCGCATGGCCTGTCCATCAGCATATGACAAGAGCCATTTGATATATTACGTATACGCTCAAGTAGCTCCCATAGAAACAGACGTATCTACCTACATGCAAGTATTCCTCTCTCTATGTGTGTGTGTGTTTGTGTTTATTTATATACACATACATATATTTACTCTGTTTATTTGTTCGCAAATCCTCCACTTTGCTCAAATTGTATCTGTGCCAAGCATATATACATACATATATATGCACATAAATATAAAATGTACATATCTATCTATACAGAGACAGTCAGACAGTCAGACAGACAGAGTTTCGTATCTGGGCAGCTGTCTGCCGTTTCCAGTCGTATCTGGTTAAGACAAACACGCAAACTCAACCGGCATTCATTTATTTTATTAGGCACTAAGCAATTTAATTGTTTGTTTACTTTTCTTATTTCCATTGTGTGTCAGATTTTTTGACATTGATATGCGCGCATTTTTATTACACAACTCGTCCCGGGCACGGCTGACACACACATTGAATCTGTGTATGTGTGTGTGTGTGTGCACATCAATCTGGACAGCGTCAAGTCATCCATATTTATTGATCCGACGCCGAGCGGTCAAATGGCGTCGCCTGCGCCGTTGGCTTCTGTTGGCGGCACTCTTCACTCTTCACTCTCCCTCTACCATCTTTGCCCTCTATCTGCCACTCATACTACTTTGGCTCTCTGCGTTGCCCCCTCCCTTCTCTTGCTCTTCGCTTAAGCGAACACGTTCGTCATTTTTCGTGCGCTCTGCTTCTTTCTTTTTATGCTCGTGCTCGTTTTTCATGTTCATTCGTTTCATTTGCTGTCCCCCTTCCACTTGTACACAGCTGCCTCGCATTTTTTTGCAGTTGTTGTTACTTCGGTTTCCATGTTGCTGTTGCTGTTGTTGTTGTTGTTGTTGTTGTTGTTGATAAGCATTTTCAAAATGGGGGTCATGACCGTTTAATAACTTTATGTGAAGAGACTTTTTCTCTTCTCTTTTTTTTTCTGCTTTCTGGTTATAACTTTTGTTTCGCCTTTTGTTTGATTGTTTACTTGTTAATTACAGTGCCAACGTGAGAGCGACAGAGACAGCAACAAAGAGAGATGGGCGTTTGTTCTCGAGTTCAAACTTCAAGAAAAAAAATGTATGTTTTTTACAAATCTAAGCTGATTTGTATTTATGTTTATATATACATAAATATATATATATATTTTTTTTTTTTTCTAGAAAAAAACACAACTTCTTCTGTTAAAATATTACTAAAATTTCCCATTTAAAAATAGAACTAATTACGGACATAGAATAAGTCTCTCAGTCATTTAATAGATTGTTTATCTTTGACTGTTTAATACATTTGCACAGTTTTATTATATCACGGCTATAATAAACAAATTCAGTTTTATCTCTACTCTAAATGTATTTGTTCTTTTTTTCAATTGCTCCATCTGAATTTGAATTATTTTTGCAATTCTCAATGCCAACAGCAACATGTTCTATGCATTTAGTTATTTATTTATTTACTCGATTAATATGCATCGATGTCAGAGCACAATAAATTTACTTGTTGGTTATTTGGGTCAATACGAATACATTTTATTGCCTCCATTGGCATGGCTAATAGATCGTACAGTTCCATACTTTATGCAACAGTAACATCCAATCGTTCATTTGTTAATAGATATTTGTAATTATGCCAACATTCTCCACTTATCTTATAGATTGTGTTATCTATTAACGCTAAATACACAATGTATTATTTATTTGATACGCTCAATACGATAATATTCTCAATCATACATATATGTAAATTGTAGCACAGCTATAGGAAGTTTCCAATCAGGTTGCGCAATCACCAACGATTGCTTCCGTTCTCAGAGTTATCTACGATCTGGATTTTTTTCTCTAGCCTCTATTAAATATTCATTGCATTTTAAATGAGTTTCTATGCATTAACTATTCCTCTGAAAAAGCTTTTGTAATATTCTTCTTGCGGAGTATTGAAAATGCGAATTGATTAATGAATGTATGAATATGTATGTATGTATAAAAATAAAAAAAATAGAATAGCTTAATCAATAACTATTTTTAGGTTATTTATTAAAAAAAAAAAAATAAATAAATAAATAAAAAAATAAATAAATAAATAAAAATAAAAAAAAAAAATAATAATAATAAAAATTAATAACAAAAATAATAACAAAAGAAATAAATAAATAAAACTAAAAAAAATAAATAAATAAATAAAACTAAAAAAAAATAAATAAATAAATAAAACTAAAAAATACATAATACTAAAAAATATAAATTAAATAAACTTTAAAAAAATATAAATAAAAAAATGAAAAAATAATAATTAAAAAATAAATGAAAAAAATTATGATTAATATAAAGAAACTTATATTAATCTAATTTTTTCTAATAACTTAATTTCATTTTATTGAAACCTATATACATATACATATGTAGCTAATGAAACTATTTGAATTTGAGCTGTATTTAAAATCAATTATAATTTCTCTGAGCTTTGTAAGACCAATAAAACATTTCTATACAGGGTATCTCTAATCTAATCTAAATCATACTGAATTTAAAATCACATCTCATAAAAATATTCTTTGAGACAGTTGTAATTTATTCTAGTAAAAAATCCAATCAAATTTTAATTTTAAATACATATTTATGAATTCTAGGTAATTTAAATGCATATCAAATATTGTTATACACTTTCATTACGTAAATTAAATGTATTCACAATTTTGAGCTTAATAACCCATTAAATTTTTTCTATTTAACCTATTCATTAAATATAAATATGAACTTATTGCAATTGTCTTTATAAATTGACTCCCTATCTTTCTAGCAAATCCCATCCACCGCCATCCATGCTCAATTACCTTTTCGTTCTGCTGTTCCTTTAGGATGAGATAGGTCTTAAGTTTCTTATAATCCTTCCAGCCATTCGTATCCTTTGGCTTAAAATTGATAACGGCTGTGTCGGCAGCTGCTGTTGCGGCTGCATCGCTGCTTTTAGAGCTGTCGCCGACAACAACAGTTAGATTCTGTGCCATTGTCAGATGCTGTTTATATATGCATATATTATTTATTCACGTTTATAGTTAAACACAAGCAATTTGATGGAGTTGCTATCTCATAATTGTATTTGTTTTGTTTTATATATTTATATATATATTTTTTAAATATTTAATTTTTGTTGTATGTAGCAATTTTCACAGCATTTTCACTTTGAATCAAAGCCGCATTTGTATGAATCACATTTCTGCGGTTTTGTTGATAAATTTGCGATTTATTTGCGGCAACACCTTAATTACAACACGAAAAAAATTCAATTAAATTGAAACTGATATAAACAAATGGCGAGTGTTGTTGTTGCTCGTGTTGTTGTTGTTGTTGTTGCTGTGCATTTGGGCGTGCAAAATGCAACAACAGACGACGACATGCCGACAGACGGCCAGATGATGCATCCGCATCCGTTTCGAGCGAATGAGAACGAGATTGGAGGCCGGCCCCGACACGAAACTCACGCACGCGATCGGTGATAGACCCCAAAGCCAAAATGATGATGGCGTTGCAGATTAAGTTGCAGCTAATTACATATGTGTGTGTGTGTGTGCAAGCTGCATAGGTATGCTGCATGCAACGCCAGCTGAGTTAATGGAAGCGCGATCAGAAACCATGCCACCTGCAACGCTGCATCACTTTTCCAATGAGCTATACCTAAACCAGCTCTGTATTAACAACAGTAATAAAATATAACTTTTTTTTTACGCAGCCATCAACAACAACTCGAATACACCATAAAACATAAATAATATCAATTAATCATGGCATTAACTGCCTATAAAAACCAATTCATCCTTTAAGTATGCAAGGATAAATCAAGCACGAATCGCAGTCGCATGGCCTTCAATAGACTCGCACAGGAACAACAACAACAACAATAAAACGCTACTTGCTGTGCGAGTGAGACGGCACGAGAGGTGGCAGGGTGCGCCAATTAAGGTCTGACCCACTTAAATGACAATGTGCGTGCGACTTGGTCGAAAGTTGTTGCAGTTATTGTTGCTCGCACACTGCTGTTGCTATTATTATTATTACTACTGCTACTCTTATTATTATTATTGTTGTTGTTGTTGTTGCTATTGTAACTGTTATTGTTATTGCTGTGAGCCCATTCAGGCGACATAAATCAACAGTCGCACGCAAATAAATCAAGTTAAATAACCGATAACAAATACAAATACAAAAGACGACGCGACGTTGTAGTCGTTGACTGAGCAGAGGCAGCCAGCAGCGAAAGCAGCAGCGAGCTGCACATGAAACGGTTATTTTTAGAGCGGTTCACAAACACGCACACACACACACACACACACACACACGCACGCATACAAAAACGACCAAGTAAGCGAGGCGTCGACGTCGCGCAAAACGGTAGTTGTTGTTGTTATTGCTGTTGTTATTATTATTATAACTTGGCTTGCGCGCACTTGTTTAAGCGCCTTTCGTACACGACATTCATGTAGTTCACACACACACATTGACAAATGCGCACACACACACACACGCACACTAAGGCCAACGCGCAGAGAGGTTAAAGCAATTCCACTCTGCAAAATGGCTGGACGAACTCTAATAAGAGTAACAATCGCTGGGCGTTATTAGAGATGGCAGCGTGACAATGAATTTGTCTCTGTTGCGTTTAACACATAACTGTTGTAATTACTGTTGAGCTGCAGGTAAAGCACATTTAATTATTTTTAGCATTTTTTTGTTTACTTTAACTTGTATTTAATTTATATTTTTATTAATTTTTTTAGTATATATTATCACGTTCACAATATTTACACGTGCACACATTGATCACGCTGTGATCTTTGAATTCTGAATCACTATTGCAAAATCAGGCAATGGCTTAAACAGACCCGGCGTCTTTTGCCGCTGCCATTGATATATCGGTGTTGTTTTCTTTTTGGCTTAAACCAGTTTGCGGCAATGCCACCGTTACCGGCTACCGTTGCGATTATTACTGCGCTCACTGTTGCTGTTGTTGCTGCTGCTGTTGTCGATGTCATCTCAGTCGGTTCCTTCTGCTCTGCTAGCTCTAGAGCAGACAGAAGACATTGAACCGCATTGACAACCGTGACTTTTGTTTGCTTTAAAATATATTAACACACTTCGCTACAATATTGTTTAAACATGAATACATATGAATACTTTTGTATGTCAGATATGTACGTACATACTGCTTTTATTTTTTATACATACATATGTATTTTTATTTTATTGACGTTGTGCATTTATCAATTTTATTTTATACAAACACGCATACATACACACACACGCCGCTGAAAGTGTGAGTGCTCATTAAGCGATTGCCGCAATTGGTGCGTGATAACGTCACACATAAACACTCAAAAACACACACACACACATGCACAGATAATGAAACGACGTAGTGAACCGAACCAATAAACAAATTGAACGGGAATTCGAGTTCGAAACGTGCGTCCCAATTGGAATGCCTACGCCTGCGTCCGACAACCGACGACGACTGACTGACTGCGACGTCGCGCTAAAAAGCTGATAGAGCCGGAGCCCTGTTATTGTTATTATTGTTGTTGTTGCTGCTGCTGCTGCTGTTGCTGCTGTTGCTGTTGTAGCAGTTGCTGTTGTTGTAGCCATTGATGTTGCTGTTGTTGCTTTTGCTGCTGCTGCTGCTGCTGCTGCTTATGTACGTACTATTTGTTGTTTTTATGTGCTGCGGGCGCAAGGAAAACAAAGCGGAACGCAGCTAAAACACAAATGCAAACAAACAACGCAGTCGCAGCCGTCGACGCGTCGTGGGCAGCAGAACGAGGCACGAGGCGTCAACAGCTATGAAACCGAAGCTAAACGAGCAAAATTGAAGCGGCGAATGCTAAAACAAAAACACCAAAGCGAAAGAGCACACACAAGCAAAAGCGCCATCAAATGAGCCAGTGCGTGCGCCAGATAGTGAATGCCGATGAACTAGTTCATTTCGAGCTGTTACAATGACCAATAATAAATATCAAAACGACATTAAATATTAAACCAAAAAGCTGCTAAGCAATGACGAAAAAAAAGTAGAGTAGGACCAACAAAAACCCGAAAACAATTTTCTCATTAGAATGCCAAAGGATGCAGGATGATGGAACCAAATTTTTGCCATGTGCCCAGCCCTGGAAATTTCAAATAACAATTTCTACACGCGCTGCCAGTTAACAACAACAGCAAAACAAAAGGGCAGGCAAGCAAAAACAAACAAACAGAAGAAGAAAGGCAAAAACAAACAGCAGACAAGCAGAAGCGACAGAGACGTCGCGAGAGGGAGAGAGATGCGGAGAAGGCAAGAAGGGGTCGTCACCTTTAACAGTGGGCGGCAGCCATGTAAACACGAAGAAGGCAAAGAAGAAGACGACGACGACGATGAAGATGGGAGTCAATGACGACAACGTAACGAGCGAGCGAGCGAGTGAGTGAGAAAGAGAGAGCGATGTGTAAAGCGTTGGTACTTGGAGGTCGAGGCAGGATACAAATGTTACGCTGCATGTGTGTGTGTGTATATGTGTGTACTTGAAAGTGTGTGCGTTGTTTGTTGATGCGTAGTCAGTGTGCAGTTGCATTGGCGCCGGCAACAACAACCGAATGCCGTATAAACGGGGCAAAGCAACATCAATTGCACAAACACACACACACACACATAGAAGGAAGCGAACAAACAAACAAACAAACGAACAAACATGCATACCTAAATTGCATTGTGTATTTATTTATTTATTTAGTCGATGGCAACACCGGCTACGAATGCTGCAAACGCAATCTGCACAATGTGCCATGGCAACAGAGCCCCCCCGGCTCACCTTCGCCACCATTTCAGTCGAAGTTTGCAGGGTATGCAGCACTCAGACGCACTCACGCCGAGCATTTGAAATAAAAGAGTTCTACACGGCAGACAACAGACAGTGCCATGCCATACGACACCTGGACAGACATAGAGTGTAGCTGATGGAAATTTAATTAAATGCGAGGGTTATTTAATTATAAACCTTTTTTAAGCTTTTTATAAGTTTTTCTGTGTAGTATTTCTTTGCAGCTTCAGCAGCTCAGAATATGTGTATTTAATATTTGCTGAAAAAAATTTTCTGGCTACGCGCCTGAATGTTGCAAAAATAAAACTTGAAACTTGAGTTAAGGCAGCTGCCTGACAAAAGCTGACTGCTACAAGACTCGATGTAAGGAACATCTATGCCAAAGACATCTTTGAAACTGCTGGAAGTATTTATCTTATTTGCTCGCTAAATAGACGTCCTAGCCTTATAATTGACTATGAATGTGTGCTCAAATCTTCCAATGAATGTCGCAAAAATAAAACTTGAAACTTGAGTTAAGGCAGCTGCCTGACAAAAGCTGACTGCTACAAGACTCGATGTAAGGAACATCTATGCCAAAGACATCTTTGAAACTGCTGGAAGTATTTATCTTATTTGCTCGCTAAATAGACGTCCTAGCCTTATAATTGACTATGAATGTGTGCTCAATTCTTCCAATGAATGTTGCAAAAATAAAACTTGAAACTTGAGTTAAGGCAGCTGCCTGACAAAAGCTGACTGCTACAAGACTCGATGTAAGGAACATCTATGCCAAAGACATCTTTGAAACTGCTGGAAGTATTTATCTTATTTGCTCGCTAAATAGACGTCCTATCCTTATAATTGACTATGAATGTGTGCTCAAATCTTCCAATGAATGTCGCAAAAATAAAACTTGAAACTTGAGTTAAGGCAGCTGCCTGACAAAAGCTGACTGCTACAAGACTCGATGTAGGGAACATCTATGCCAAAGACATCTTTGAAACTGCTGGAAGTATTTATCTTATTTGCTCGCTAAATAGACGTCCTAGCCTTATAATTGACTATGAATGTGTGCTCAATTCTTCCAATGAATGTTGCAAAAATAAAACTTGAAACTTGAGTTAAGGCAGCAGCCTGACAAAAGCTGACTGCTACAAGACTCGATGTAAGGAACATCTATGCCAAAGACATCTTTGAAGCTGCTGGAAGTATTTATCTTATTTGCTCGCTAAATAGACGTCCTAGCCTTATAATTGACTATGAATGTGTGCTCAATTCTTCCAATGAATGTCGCAAAAATAAAACTTGAAACTTGAGTTAAGCCAGATGCCTGACAAAAGCTGACTGCTACAAGACTCGATGTAAGGAACATCTATGCCAAAGACATCTTTGAAACTGCTGGAAGTATTTATCTTATTTGCTCGCTAAATAGACGTCCTAGCCTTATAATTGACTATGAATGTGTGCTCAAATCTTCCAATGAATGTCGCAAAAATAAAACTTGAAACTTGAGTTAAGGCAGCTGCCTGACAAAAGCTGACTGCTACAAGACTCGATGTAAGGCACATCTATGCCAAAGACATCTTTGAAACTGCTGGAAGTATTTATCTTATTTGCTCGCTAAATAGACGTCCTAGCCTTATAATTGACTATGAATGTGTGCTCAAATCTTCCAATGAATGTCGCAAAAATAAAACTTGAAACTTGAGTTAAGGCAGCTGCCTGACAAAAGCTGACTGCTACAAGACTCGATGTAAGGAACATCTATGCCAAAGACATCTTTGAAACTGCTGGAAGTATTTATCTTATTTGCTCGCTAAATAGACGTCCTAGCCTTATAATTGACTATGAATGTGTGCTCAATTCTTCCAATGAATGTTGCAAAAATAAAACTTGAAACTTGAGTTAAGGCAGCTGCCTGACAAAAGCTGACTGCTACAAGACTCGATGTAAGGAACATCTATGCCAAAGACATCTTTGAAACTGCTGGAAGTATTTATCTTATTTGCTCGCTAAATAGACGTCCTAGCCTTATAATTGACTATGAATGTGTGCTCAATTCTTCCAATGAATGTTGCAAAAATAAAACTTGAAACTTGAGTTAAGGCAGCTGCCTGACAAAAGCTGACTGCTACAAGACTCGATGTAAGGAACATCTATGCCAAAGACATCTTTGAAACTGCTGGAAGTATTTATCTTATTTGCTCGCTAAATAGACGTCCTAGCCTCATAATTGACTATGAATGTGTGCTCAATTCTTCCAATGAATGTCGCAAAAATAAACTTGAAACTTGAGTTAAGGCAGCTGCCTGACAAAAGCTGACTGCTACAAGACTCGATGTAAGGAACATCTATGCCAAAGACATCTTTGAAACTGCTGGAAGTATTTATCTTATTTGCTCGCTAAATAGACGTCCTAGCCTTATAATTGACTATGAATGTGTGCTCAAATCTTCCAATGAATGTCGCAAAAATAAACTTGAAACTTGAGTTAAGGCAGCTGCCTGACAAAAGCTGACTGCTACAAGACTCGAAAATTTCTCGAGTTAGCCCTAAAATATTTTCAAGTGTAAACTACTTAGAGACCAATAAGAAAATCAACAACAACAACAACGTCAACAAATCCGACACGGAATCCGACTCCCGCGTGGGACACTACATATATGGAGCCCAATGAAATGTTAGTTCAAAGCCAGACCAAGTGTGAAATAATCACATTAAGCAACAAACACACAAGCAGAAGACGACACTTGGCAGACAGTCAACACTTGCTCGGCTGACAACAAACAAACAAGCCAGCCAAGACTCTCTGTCTCTCTCTCTCTCTCTCTTTCTCCCTTTCTGGTTGTCGCCCAAGTAGGTTGCCAGGTTGCGAGAGACAAGGGCCACGGAGTTAAGAGTCATTGCCGGGGCAACCCACAGGGAATCGCAGTCTAAAGGCAATTTCAACAAACCAGCGTCAAGTGAGAGACAACTCCAAGTTTTCAAGAGCAGCAGATGAGAAACGGGATAGAAAATGCAATTGCATCTGCTTCAAATTAAATAAGAAAACATATCTTAAAAATAAACTAATAAAATTTGTATGCATCAGAAAAGAATACGCTTCTTGATGCTCTACGATATATAATAATAATTTTTGTTCAATTGCCTATGAATGATTTGTTCTTTTAAGTTCTTTAGTTATTCAATAATAATATATTCTGATGAATGATTTGTTCTTTTGAGTACTTTAGTTATTCAATAAGAATATATGATATTCGATTGAGCTTGCCATCTGATCAATTTCTGCAATAATTAATTAAAGAACTTTTCTAATAGAGCACTTAAAAATTAGCTTTTAGGTTACACAAGTTTCTCAGTCCAATGAAGAACTTTGATAGGGCATAGCTGACTTCCTAATACTCGTTCGTAATGAAAAATAAAAACTGTATACGTAAAGTATAAATTAAATAATGATTAAACTGAGAATAATGAATAAGAAATCAACAGCATAAAATTCTCTACTTTAGTCTATGCCAAAAATAAATAAATAAATATTAATATTAAATAAATATTGAATAGTAAAGTAAGTAATTATTAAAGAAATAAGACTGGCTTAGCGCTATTGTAGGTATTACGTATGCTTGCAAAACCCTAGTTTACATAGTTACCGATTTTAGATAGTCCAAAATATAGACTACAAAGTTAGATTACTGCAACTACAGATAATAATCAAAGAATCGTTTCCTGCTAACAGTTACATAAAGCATAACAAAACCAATATGCCCAGAATTTCTATTTTTCCTGGGTATACAAATCATGCTCATGTCTTACACAAATAAATGTTTTAATTATCTTTTTATGATGCTCAGAATTTTTGCCTTGTTTATGCCGCAGCGATGTCTGTACGCCTCAATTTTACAAAGCATCTAATTGGATTCGTATTTTTATTTTATTTTTTTTTTTAATTTATTTCACACTTTAAACGAAAAGTTGAACCTTAATGTCAAACATTTCTAAATAGGGAGCTGCGAAAAGCAGAGTCAATGAGCTCATGACTCATCATCAGCTACATCTGGATATATATAAATAAATGTGTGTGTGTGTGTGTGTTTGTATATACATATATGTATATATGTGTATATATGTATATTTGCAAGGCTTAATCAAGTTTGCTGTCACAGCGGCCTTTTCAGACCATTCTGATGACGCTGCCTGTTGATGGGCAATGGCGCCTCGAGTCTCAACTATTCTGATGACCTAATTGTGTCTGTGAAACCACCCTGTTGCTCAAATACACATACATACACAGCCACGCACTTGGTTACATTTGTATATGTTGAGTTTTATTTATAGTTAGGTATGTATGTATATGTACATGTTTGTTTGCAAAAGGAAGTTTTGCTCTTTCTTTCCATTTCAATTTGACCTTTAACCATTTGACTTCTGTTTGTAAACAGTTTCATCACTTCAAAATCAGCTTTAATATTATATTATATATGTATGTACATATATACACACGCATATTATGTAGCCAGCTGTTAGGCGCGAATTTATCTAATCAGTTAGCCAGAGGAACAGGGCATTCAAAACTGTGCGAACAGTTTAGTGTCTGTTTGGCGTTCGAGCGCGTAGGAAGTGCCGCGGAACAGTTCTGTGCGGATTCAAGATATATCATATACATATACATATATGCACATATATACATAAACAATTATATATATATATATTATTTATATATATTCACAATCGGTTGAAATGGATTTACGCCTGGGTGTGACCGACAAAATAAAGATAGCCGCAAAGTAAGTGGAAAATCCAGCTTGCCCAAAGTTTCCAACTCATTTGGCTATAGATGGGTATTTCCTAGTCGCAGCAGCCGCTGTTTGGCTAACATAATATTATTGTTATTAAATAATTATTGTTGCTGCTCCACTATAGATAAGTTATCTCTTGGTAATCCCATTTTAATGGCCAAAATAAATATGAATTGGAGAGCCTAGAAAATGTAATAATATAGAACTATTCCAATTGAAAACAATGTATATAGAATAATACCTATTTTATATATATTTTCTATATATATAAACGTATCTCAGTATCTCACATATAAACACTTAAAGATTATATGAGGTAAAAATTATAAATACTAAGCTCACATGGCTTTCTATAAACTTTCTAATCAGCTGAGAGAGAGACTAGACTCTTGATGAAGATATCTGTTTGTCCGCCTGTCTGTTTATATATGATTATATATTTTAAGATATAGCCCGGTCCAAAGATCTAAATATATTATTCAATTATTTAAATTCACGCAAACTATGTCGATTTTAATATAAAAATTCAGAATTCTTTTATTGGCGTTTGCACTTTCACTTCGGAGAATAAAAGTGCGAGTCAAGTCAAATATCGCTTAAGTATTGCTCGTCATTCAATTTGTTGAGTTATTTTTTTTAAGCATGCGGCATGAATAATTCAAAGTTTATAATTGGAAAATTAAATAAATAAAGAAATCGAGTGCGTAAAGCGCGACTTTCAATACGTTTTTAGCCACAATCAATTGAAATTTGGGGTATATTCGTTTTGTTAAATTGTATGCAACAGGTCAGGTTAGTTACTCTGAATATTATAATAAAAACTCTGAAATACATGAAATTTTATATATAAAACATTCAAAACAACTCTATATGAAATGTGCTTCAATTAATCGATATATTTTTCAAATATCGATTAAAATCAAAGTCAAATCTGACCTATTTTTGCATGTCTCTCTCAACCCAAGAAATATAATGGGGAAATTTTCCTCATTATCCACTTGTTGAACACTCAAGCTAAAGCGTAAATTGCAAGGTAAATAGCATGAAAGCTTTTGTGTGCGTGTGTATGTATGTGTTGATATGTAGATATACAGTAAATAACAGTTCATTAGGAGTGTAAGGGGTACTTCCAACACTAATAGTCTCTTATGTTGTATAGAGCAAACAATATTTTCTTGTGGATATCATCTAGTCGAGTATTCCCGAGTGTTACGGCTATTTAGGCTATCTCCTAGTCGTATTCTGTATATACAATTATTGCTTTACATACATATATTTACCTAAATGTTTATAGAATCCACAAGTAGTTAATTACGGACAACAGGGCATCTCCTAGTCGAGTACTTGCAACCTCAACATTCTTATTGTCGCTGCTAAGCACATTCAGTTCAGCAATTATTTCATAAATTTTATTCCATTCATTTAGGGCGGTGGGCCACAAGGTCGTACAGTATCGACTGAGCACCGGGCATACCAAAGTGCTGGAGACCAAATGCGGCAAGGTGAAGGGCATGGAGCGCAAGACCGTCTACGATGGCGAGCACTACTTTTCGTTTGAGGGCATACCCTATGGCCAGCCGCCGGTGGGCGAGCTGCGCTTTCGTGCACCACAGCCAGCCAAACCCTGGGACGGTGTAAAGGACTGCACCCACACTCGTGCGCAGCCGCTGCAGAAGAACGCCATATCGAATGCGGTGGAGGGATCGGAGGATTGCTTGTACATCAACGTGTATGCCAAGCGCCTGGAATCATCCAGTCCGCTGCCGGTCATGGTGTGGATCTACGGCGGTGGCTTTCAGATCGGAGGGGCTACGCGAGATATCTACGGGCCGGACTACTTTATGAAGCACGATGTGGTATTGGTTACCTTTAATTATCGTGTCGGCGCCTTGGGCTTCCTCAGTCTCAAGGATCCCGAGCTGCAGGTGCCCGGCAATGCGGGTCTCAAGGATCAGGTGCTAGCATTGCGCTGGGTGCGTGACCACATAGCCAGCTTCAATGGCGACGCGAACAACGTTACGCTGATGGGCGAGAGCGCGGGCGGAGCCTCCGCTCACATGCTGATGCACACGGAGCAGGCGCGAGGCCTGTTCCATCGCGCCATTGTGCAGTCGGGCTCGGCGCTCTGCGAATGGTCCACCCAGCCGGATAGAGGCGCCGTCCAGCGGCTGGCCAAGCGTTTGGGCTATAAGGGCGAGGACGGCAATGAGAAGCAGTTGCTGCAGTTCCTTAAAGGTGCATCTGGACACCAGCTGGCGCAGTACTGCAATGCGATTGTGTCCCAGGAGGAGCATCGTCAATATGAGATAATTGCCTTCGGGCCCGTCGTCGAGCCCTACATAGGCGACGATTGCGTCGTGCCCCGGCCATATATCGAACTGTTGGCCAGCGCCTGGGGCAATGAGATACCGCTCATCATTGGTGGCACCTCCTTCGAGGGACTGTTCAGCTACCAGTCTACGTTGCAGGACAAGGAGCATATGCTAAAGGCCTTTGAGGCCATTATTCCACGACCCGTCCGAGATGCCATCGATGCCAACGAGCTGGCCGAGCAGCTGCGTCGCCTCAAGCTGGCCTACTTCGACGATGCTGATCGGGCCAGCATGGAACTGTTCGAGTGTCTGCGTATACTGAGCATCAAGAACTTCTGGCATGGCATTCATCGTACGCTGCTCGCGCGTGGCGCCTATGCCCCAGCCACGCCCACCTACTTGTATCGCTTTGACATGGACTCGCCGCACTACAATCATTATCGCAATCTGAAATGCGGCCGACATGTGCGTGGCGTATGCCATGGCGATGATATATCCTATATGTTTTACACGCTCCTCTCCAACAAACTGGACAAGGCCTCGGCTGAGTATCGCACCATTGAGCGCCTCGTCGGCATGTGGACATCGTTCGCCACGACTGGAAATCCGAACTGCTCCCTGATCGAGCCCGTCCAATGGGAGCCCGTGCGGCCGGGCGGCTCGGAGCTCTGCCTGAATATCTCTGAAGAGCTGGAGTTCAAGCCATTGCCGGAGAGCAAAGAGTTTGTGGTGTGGGATAGTTTCTATACTAGAGAGACTTTGTACTAGCGATGCTCTCTCTGTCTGTCTCTCTCTCTCTCACTAAGCTGCCCGATTTGCATTTAATGAACCAGTTCCGCCCATCGTTCACTAAAGCTGTCGTGTTTCAAAAACCACTAAATTATCTTTATAAGTATTATTCGACTATAACTATCATACATGTATATCCAAATTGTATTTTCTCTCTCCATTCAAATAAAATTTCGTTCATTTTAGTCTTAGTCCTTAAAGTCCGTTTTAAATGTACTCAGTGCTTCTAGCTTTGCTACCAACGATTGTTAAAAACTTAATGAATAACCAAATTTATATATTAAATAAATGTACAAAATAAAAATTTACAGTTTTCTTAATTTTTTTCTAATATGATTCTTAGGTAAGTTTTTAAATAAGAGAAATTATATATTATATTATAATATTATTGATTATATTGATATTCCTTGACATATTTTCTTGTCTAAAAAGAAGCTCTATACAAAAAAATTCCCAGAAGTTTTAACACTAGTATAAACATATTTTACTTCTGTTTTTACTCAATAATATTTTAATTATTAGTTTGAGACGTAGCATAACATTGAGTTCTCAGGCAATTAAATTTTACATATTTTTTTAAGAATATTCAGTCGATTTCGCTCGACTGAAACGTTCTTAATCAATTTCATTTGTTATTTAAATATTTATCTTTTCTATTTCTTTTGAAAACAAAATTTTGAAATTCCTTCAACATATTTCTATAAAATATAAACATTGAATGTACACATATGTATACATATCTATATTGTCTCTCGTACAGGGTATTCCCCTATTCAAGCGAAACATTTGAAATTCCTCTGCTCTGTTCTCTGTATCATTTCTTTAACCAGTTTTATCTGCTTTTTTGCATCGCCTCATTGGCGAGCGGCCAACAATTTTTAAACGCCACCAAACACCGCGGGTCATTGTTGTCATTGTCATAATTAAATTTTCAGCATAGTTAAAAATAAATGCAATTGGTGGGGGGAAAACAAAAGAAAGAGCCGGCCAATTAATTAAAAATAATTTTGATTAAGTGCAAATTATTGCTGTAAAATCAAATCATTTATTAATATTTACATAGCGCATACTTTGCACGTTTTTGTTTATTCACATTCGAATCGCGCTGTAAACACAAAACCGACGAACTCATCTATATATTATATGTATTTGTATATATCTCTAGATCGCCTATGTATATCTATAGTTGCAAATAGTTTACGCCATTTCCATGGCTATAAAAGATAGCAAACACATGTTTATGTTACTTAGGATGAGAAATATTTGTACGCCGATATGTGTATGCTCTATGGGTTGAAAATATAGATAGGGTAGAGGATGGGATTTTTAGATTTCATGTGATATTAGGGCATATTGGTTTCATAGAAGAATATGTATGAATAATAATATATAGATGAATATGTACATATTATTATGATTTTCCATTTTAATAACCTATTTATAGCTTCGAATGCCTTCTAGAAAACTTAATCTAAAGAAATATCACTCGAATATTCACATCAATCATATTCTTGACTGTACTACAATGTTTCTATATGAATATTCATATATATTTCATATACACATAAATATTGTACATCTTGTACATTTGACAACTAAAGAGTATCTGGCAGTCAAGCTCAACAACAATTCAACAGATTCCGTTCGTTTTGGCATGATTTTTTATTTATTCACAATTGAATGAAACGAGAAAAAAGAACAGAAAGAATAAAACTTTGGCAATGGCCACACGTAAATCGATTTAAATTCGTTTAAATTTGGATTCGCTTTTTGCTCGAAACTCTTTAAAGATGAGCATAAATATTAAATGGTTTTTCGCACTTACCCCAATGCGAGAGATGACTGACTGACTGTATATGGAAATCTGCGTACGTCATGCGATTAATGCGAGCCGCCCCCTTCCCGCCCTCTGCGTACACGGCCAACCAGCTAAGTGGCGGAGGTCCATCCGCCCCTCCGTCCTTCCGTCCGTCTGTCTGTTCGTTGGTTGGTTTGGCTTGATGCCAAAAACATTTCGCGTTTGAAATACGCTGCTCGCTTTACTAGGTTAAATTTAATTAATTTGTCTCGATGATGCTCGGTTGGCATACTCGTCGTTGATTTGCAATGTTTGATTATTTATTCATTTTGCATTTTAACTGAATAGGTCTGCTCGCCCACCACAACCTCAGGCGGTCACCCAGCCACCCAGCCACCCATTCCCCAGCCCCCTTTTGTCTGCTCGCCATCAAACAGTCGCATTGCAGCATTTGCAATTTTATTGTATTTATTTATTTATTATTTTATGTGCATTTTGTGTATGTGTGTGTGTGTGTTCTGTTCTCTCTGAAATTTACACAATTCCAATTAATGGCATTTAATTATTTATTCGGCATTTTGCACATTGTATTCGCCACCCAGTTCCAGTTCCAGTTCCAGTTCTAGCGGCAGCTGTGAATTTTGCATTTTTATGGCAACGTTGCAAATGTTGCGCTTTGAATATAAATTTCAAACAAAATGCCACAAATTGAGGCAGCCAGCCTCGGTTCGTCTATCTATTTGATAACAATGCGCAATGCAATTTAACTAGATAATAATACTAAAGCGGCGGGTCAGAGCAAACAAAAAAAAAAAATAAATAAAATAAATAAATAAAATAAATATAGAAGCGAAGAATATATATAAAACTATTGCCAGACAGAATTTTCAAATATTTATTTAACTTAAATAAATATATTTAGTGCACATAATGAAAAGATTTGATTTTCATTAAATTGCTTTTATCTATTTGTAATTATATATAAATAATTATAAAGCCAAAGTCAAAGCTTTGTGATTTATTTATTAATTAATTTAAATTTGGCATATTTTAATTCAGTTTGCAAATATATATATAATATAATAATATATTAATATCTGCATGTCTATCTCACAGTCTGTCTCTTTGTCCGTCTGCCTAAGAAGAGCAAGAGATGCAGAAAAAACTCCAAGAGATCAACTAGAAAATGCCTGCAGCAGCAGAGAATTGTTCCCATATTGATCTCTACCTGGCGCCCTGCTCAAAATTTCAGTGCCAGTCGCGCTATATAAAGGGCAGCCGCTGCGGCATTTATTCAGTCGTCCAGACTCGCTTGGCTCAGTCGTACGTACAGGGCAAGAACACTTCACTGCATTGCCCTGCACGTACGACTGACCCCACCGAGTCTGGACGACTGAATAAATGCAGCAGCTGCTGCCCTTTATATACGGCGACTTCCACTCAAAGTGGAAGTGAGTAGCACTCAAATTTTGAGCAAAGCGCCAGGTAGAGATCATTGCAGTCGATGCAATGGGAGCATTCTCTGCTGCTGCAGGCATTTTATAAATGAACTCCTGGAGTTCTTTTGCATCCAGTTAGATGAAGAGAAGAGAAGCACGCAGATTCGTAGTCAACAGACGTAGAGTAATTGAGCGACAACTTCAACAAGTACTTTGAGCATTTACATCACATTAATTTCTTCACCTAGCATTTCAGTATGAGTATGAATATTACGCTCATTCCAAAGTTGTTGTTGGTACATTGGAGAAGGAATGCCCGCACTGCCATGCCCTTAAATTTAAAAGCGAGCCGATCGGGACTTGTTGCTCATCAGGAAATCTAAAAACTCCCAGAAAACTAAAAACACCGTCGAAACCATTGCACGGCTTCCATACTTCGGTTGCTTACAACGCTTTCGATTAGAACTACATCTATAGTACATTAGTTATTTTATATTTAAGTACAAAATATTCCCTAGAAATAATGGAGAAGGCAGAACAACGTTTGCCGGGTCAGCTAGTTTCTATATATATTATTTCTATATTCCGATAAAAATATGAGTGTTGAAAAATGAGAGAGAGTCGTTTAAGTAGTATGTCTGTAAAGGCATTTTTAAGATCATGTGTGATTTGTAGCACTATCTTTTTATGCTCTTCTCATACTCTCTTCATGATATCCTATATTGCAATATAATCACATTTTAAACTATCGGTCTATTTTTTTAGATCAGAGAAAATAAACCAAGTCTTGGTGTTAGGTATAACATAAAACTATTTGTATATCAGTGCAGCTGATAAATGATTGAACAAACTGAAAATATAATATAAATATAAGCAATAAATATTGATTAATACAAATGAAACGTTGCTTCAGCTTAATCACTTAAATCTCTATCATTTAAAAACGAATTATTTCCGCGTTAAATCGTTTGGGAAACTCTCGGCATTAATTGGCTTAACCGGTTATCGAATTCGTTTGCCAATCTTGCACATTTAATTGTTTATTTTCCGTGTATATAAGCAAAAATTTTAAATTGCCTGCTTATTTAGGTGAATCAGCATTCTATAAATACCCAAGCGAAAATTCTAATTTCAAATTGAAGCTCGCTCGCTTCGCGCTCAATCTTATCAACGAATTGTGATGGACAGCGAGCTGCCGAAGCACTCCAAAAATACATTTCACACACAGAAATAACATAAATCGAGAAGAAGAAAAAAGAAACGCAAAAAAAAAAAAAGAGGGACAAACAAATAATCGCGGAAAGCTATTAAATTTTAATCAGAAACACAAGTGACCCTGCGGTCAAAATTCCCACCAGAGCGCACAGAGTCACATATGATGGGCATGATAATTCTTGCTCTTTGGAGCTCTGTCCTCTGGCTTTGGTTAACTCCCAACATCGAATCCACTGATTAATCGCATAGCACGCGGGGTCATTTGACGGCGCCATCCCATACCCTACCACATCTTCAACCATCATCATTATTATCAACATCATCAGCATCATTATTCTGATCATCATCAGCACAATTTGTACTCATCTACATCATCCTCAGCTGCGCAACGTCAGCAATTTGTTTATTTTGATTCGTGTGACGCGAAAAAAAAACTGTTTTCGCGAATTTGTTTGCGTAAATGCTATTTTCTCTATTTGCTTTCAGTATCGCCCACGACTTGGGTTTGTCCCAATGTGAGTTCTACTTATTGCATATGCAATA